>PVLD010002302.1:0-169956 GCA_004027595.1 Dinomys branickii | reverse complement strand
TTGCTCTCGAAAACTGGACGCATCTGTCAGTTCCCAGGATGCTTACAATTTTAATTTGGAAGAGGGCGTTCATCGCACTCCTTTCCGACAAAAGACAAACACCAATTCTAATAGAGAAGAAAACAGCAGTAAGTCTGAAGTGAGCATCTGTGAATCCAGCAGTTCTGGAGACGATTCTGATGATCTTTACGTGCCCCACGGCAAGTATACTCCGACTCTCCCAAGCACATCAGACAGGCCCGTCACCAGGCCTCGATCCAAAAGAGCGCTAGAACACACAGATGAGCAGGAGACGGAGGGTTCGAAGCCAACAAAAACTCCTCCTGGTGCAACACCTAAGACTGGCCGATCACCTTCATCCCGAAACGGTAGCTTGAAGGATATCACCAATGTCCTCTCGTTTCCCGAAATAAAAACCAGGAGGCTTTCTCTTTCTCCGAAACAGAGTAAGGAGAGCACAGCCACTTGTCTCCCCAGGCGCAGGTGCACGACCAGCGTGAACTACAAGGAGCCAACACTCGCTTCGAAACTAAGAAGAGGAGACCCTTTCACAGATTTGTGTTTCTTGAATTCTCCTATTTTCAAGCACAAAAAGAATTTGAGACGTTCTAAAAAAGGTATAAAGCAAGTACAGTAAATCTCTTTTTGGATGCTGCTTAAATTTATCCTACATCCTTTTCTGATGCTCCAATAGAGAATCTGTAAGATAATACATAAGTGGGTGGAACTATTGCTATAGAATATTCTCTTAACAGGACCCTAGATTATGAACATTTGTTTAAAACCATACTTTGTAATTGTTTAATTTCTTTATACTGCCTAAACCCTTTTACTCAAAATATACCAACATTATAGAATTATGTCATTTTCTGGCATCTTTTATTTTTCCCTTACGTGGGGGATACTAGTATTTTTTTTTAAATACAATGAAGATCTTTTGAAACTCCTTATATAATTTTGGAGTAAAATAAATCTTTGACATTTGTAAAAGATAGACCCTGAGTTTGTGGATCTCTTATACTAACTTCTGTATTTGATTCCTCAGATAAAATGTTCCCAGAATCACAATTAGAGAGACAATGGTTTGTCAGGCTTATAACTTAGTGAGGGAATAGTTATGATCCCTGAGAATGTGTTTAGACTGCACCTTGAAAAGACCATACATTACCATGTCATGGACTCCCAGAGCTCCTTACTTCAGCAAAATCTCAAATGTTAAATATATGAATACTAAGAGCTTTTCTGTTTTTGATCAACCAGTGAGAGGAAATTAGTTCAATTCATAGTGTTTGACATCTATACTTGTATGCACCTCTTTAAACTTTTAAATCACTATATGTGGTTCATTTTTAAAGAAGAATAAAATTTGTATAAGATAAAAAAATATTTAAATCATATATGAAAATAATTTAAGTTTTAAAACTGTACATAAGATAGAGGTATATGCTCAGAAAACTTTAATAAGATATGCTATATACTTTTATACCTAAAAAAAAAAAACCTAAAGCCTTCTGTTTGAGAGCACAGGCTGGCACTTTCATGTGGCAGCCTCCAGAGCTACTCCAGGTCCTGAGCTCTGGCTGCCATGTCTTTTTTTGAGGCTCTGAAATATCTTCCATTAAATTAAAACTTTCTCTTAAATTGTGTGACATAGGTTTCTGATCTTTGCTAACCAAAGCCTGGAGACTGGCTAGTTAATGAAACCATCATTTATAAAACACCTTTCTACAACAAAGAGAAAGGCTCATCTACACTTCCCAGAGGAGAGACACCCCTTCTGGGCTCTGGGGGAGTCTCCGCTTGGGTAGAGACATTTCATCAGCCACATCATGGCGAGGTGAACCCTTCAGGATTTTCTTCCTCTGACCAAAATGCCTATCTTCCAAGCCATTTTGGTCATGGACAGCATAGTCTTCCACAATATATTATCACATAACCATTTAGACTTGTACATCTCAGTCTTATAGAGCTTGATTATTATGAGGCAGCCTACATGTATTATTTCTCCAAGTCAATAACTCAGGAATGGGGCCAGGACTCTAGAAGTTCCCTGGGATGGTAAAGAAGTGGTAGGGAGGCCACTCAGAAGCCAACTAGAACTCAGCTGGGAAAGGAGAAAAGTGTCTTGGTTAGAGGACAAAGTGTCTTGCCCAGGAGGATGTTACATTCTTTCTGCCTGGGATCCAATCCTCACATAGATTGAAAATATCAAGACAGGACAGCCCTGGGGGAAACCTGAAGATCGGGGGCCCATGTGCCTGATGTCAAGTTGAATCCACATAGTTATTATTTTTGAGTACTTATACATGCAGCACGTTAGGTACAGCAGACCATTTCATCTCCATAACAACTCCTTGAGCATCACTTTATAGAAAAGAAGAGTAAGACAGAGAGGTTGGGTCATCTGTTCAAGGTCACAGAATAAGTTGCGGAGCTGGGATTTGAACCCAGGTCAACCACTACTCCTGACTGCCTCTAGTGACTATGGCAGTGTCTGTGAACACTCAGGGTACAAAGTGAGTCACAGTGACTCAGGAATCACAGTAAGGCATTTCTTGCCAGTAGGAAGCTCACAGTTTTGGACAAATATTTTCCTTTTAAATTGAAGAAGGGGCTTGTTCATGGATGAGGTAATGAGATCTGATAAAGACCATCGCGTACTGAAAGAAAACAAAAGGGAGGGGCGAAGTGGAGCAGGCCTGCTAGGCCAGCTGCCCCAGACTCCTGCCCCGAGGCTCAGGGGCTCTGTTCTGAGCAGCAAGGCCAGGGCATTGCTGGAGCAGGAGAAAAGGGCTGGACTCCCTCAACCCCTTGCTCTGTGACCCAGCATGTAAGCTACAGAGAGGTGTGAAGGGCTGGGGCTGCGATCTGACGGTTTTTTGGTTTAACCGCTCATCCTTACTAGCTAGTAGTTTAGGGTATTAAGCAAGGGACCTAACATCACTGAGTTAGTTTACTCAGAAACATCTCCCTTAGATGACTCACAAACAGATTTGGAAAAACAGGACATCTAAAATGCCTGGCACGCACCTTGTGCTCAAACCACGGCGACTGCATTCTCCCATCCACACTTGTCTGCCTATATGAAGTGATCCAGAGACGGACGAAATTAAGGGGTCATTTGCTTCCTTCTGGAGTTGCCTAAATGGAACTTGTATGGAAAAAATGAAATACTTCCAGGTGCTTCTGGTTAGATGCCTGTCTTCAGGGAAGGCCCACACCAAACAAGATCCCCAGCAGGCATCTGTGCTCAATCCTTTCCTCCGTCCCTACCCAAGGGAACGAGCAGCACACAGGGAATGCACTTTTGCTCAGCTCCTCTAGGATCCAAGGTTAGAGGAGGGCCCGGTCTCCACTGCAGGCCACCGCAAAGGACTGTGTTTAGTCTGTCTAATGCACTGCCAGAAAACCTGCTTGCCTGTACACATAATCCACATTCTCCAAGGCCAGCTCTGTCAGTCGCATGGTGGATACTGGGCTCAGAATGTCAACAGGCTTCAAACTTAAGGGAAGGAAAGAGGTTTTATTTACAGAGCCTCCTTAAAGACTGCTCCAGGTACCAAAGTCTGATAGTTTGGAGAATAAATCTGCTGTTCTCCCTGGGGGGTAGGGTTACCCTGGGGGGGTAGGGTTACTTAGGGGTAAAAACATAACGCTGGCTTATGGATACTCAGAGCCTCAGACCCAGTACAGCAGTCTTCTTGGTGGGATCCTCAGAGGGGGACAGATGGAGGCTAGAAGTAGTAATAGCTGATGCCTACCAAGAGCCGGGAATAGACACTGGACAAAGAGATTTAACCCTACAAAGTAGACACCATCAATTCTACAGGAGAGCAAGCTGAGGCTCAGAGAGACTGCGGCAGCTTGTCCGTGACAGAGCCCAGTGGTCGGGGCAGAGTCCACGCTTCGCACCAGGGGACCATGCTGCTTCCGACATGAGGCACCATCGCCCTGTTGTGGGAATGCTGAGGGAATTGCTGGCCAGTGCTGAGCCCAGGTCCCCAGTCAGGTCCGGTGAGCCTTAAACCACACAGGCATGATCAAAGTCAAGGGATCTTCAGGCTTTTTCCTGATGACCGCAGCCTTGCGCCTTCCTGGAACACCCTCCCGGTTGTTGGGTCAGCAGCAGAACTCTGTGGCCTCTGTGTGTCCCTCCCCAGGGAGGCCACTCCGGGAACGACACCCCACCCCTATGGCCCGGCTGTGAGTAGTGTATGCTCAGCCTCTCCCAGCCTCTCCCTTTGTTTTGCTAGGAAGGCTCAGTGTCCTACACTCAGATACCCTAACTCCACTCAGCCACTAGAGGCATTTACACACCACTCGGTTCTCCTTTCTCTACTCATGTCTGAATTTCATGTATACATTTATTCGCTTGATATTATTTCACTTTAATAACCATAAGCCAAAAAGGCAAGATTGAAATCCCGGCTCTGCCATTTACTACTTTGTGTCATTGGGCAAGTTCCTTTCTCTCTCTGCCTCGGTTTCCTTATCTGTATGCACAAGATAATGATGGTAACTACTTCTAGGGGTTGCTGAGCTGTTCTAACGCTACTGCATGTAAAGCGTTACAATGTGCCTAACACGCAGCAAGCGCTCAGTAACTTGCTCACCACCTCTCACCATCGTTATGCTTAAAGGGAAACTGTATGTCCCTGTCTTAAACGGGAAAATCTGCACCACTTACCACAAATAGAGAGCTATGGTAAAAATAAATGTAATGGAACAGATATTAAATGCTTGCTAATGCATACCAGTGCTCCCTGCCTGAGACCTGCTGTCATTTTGTCAAGAAGAGAGATAAAAAAGCGTCAGAAAAATGTTGAAGCACTCAGGTCAAATGAGGGTGCCCGACTTCCCGATCTGCCCGTGCCAGTCTCCAGACAAACACAGCCAGCTGGTCTCCAAACCTCAGGTAAGGACTGAGAAGACCTGAAAAGGAAATGATGCTCTCGCAGTGTGATTTTGTGTGTGTGTAAGGCTGGGTCAGGGTCCTATAGAGTCTCATCCTACAGAGCTGGATCATACCTCAGGCCACAGGACACATGGCCCACCACTGAGAGCTGAGTTCCCAAATGCCACAAACGTATGGGAAATAGGTACGTCATGTGTGTCACTGAGATAACAATGAAGGAAATCCACAGTGTAGACACTAGTGATAGGAAGGGTGATCAAACTGTTGCACAGCTACAATGACTGTATTTTATCTTCAGTGATGCAGGAAAGTGATTATAATAGAATGCTCAGTAAATAAAGAAGGCTACAAATTCACATTTACTGTAAGAGTTTAGTTTTCTAAAGTATGGAGAAATATTTAAAAAGAAACACACTTTTATAGGTAAATGCATGCAACTAGATACTATACTCATAAGTGAAATAAATCTGACTCACATGTGTAAACATCGTATTGTCTCTCTAGTGTAGGAAATTGAAAGGGTAAATAAAATCTGATAGGTACAATGGATATTGTGAAAGGGAAAGAAACTGCTAGGGAAAGGAGAAAAGAAAGAAGGAAGGGAAAAAATACATACATACATATATATATATATATATATATATATATACTAGCTAAGATAATTGTACTACTAATTTCTGTTGGTTTATTACAAGGAATTATTAATGCTTCATTTTTTGACCAGCTTTACGTGCTTGTATCTGGTAATCTGAACAACTACTTTGAAGATAACTATATGCACTGTAACAACCATTGTTGATCTATCATGTTGTTTTAAAATTCTGTATCTTTTTAATGCTTTTTCTTATTTTATTCTCTTTAAAATAAAAAAATTAAATATAAAAAAGAAACACTCCATGATATTAACAGTACTTATCTCTGAGTGATGGAATTCTGGAGGGTTTGTAAATCCTTATACTTATTTCTACGCTTTTTCTTCATGTTCATTTTCACATTGCCTATGAAAACTGAACAACGAACATAGACCAGAAAAAATGAGTAAAAATTATATATTTTTGAGACTAGAAGAAAGGAAGCAGAGCTAAGCCCAGCCTTAGCAAACTGTTGTTTTGTTTTGCTTTGCTTTGTTTTGCTCTTACATCTGTTCCTGGCGGGGAAAGAAGGTTTTCTGTCTGCCTGCCTGCCTGCCACCTGCTTTCTGTTTCCCCTAGAGAGAGCTCTGGCAGAGAAGGCGGAGCTTGTCCATTGTCATGGGCAGGCGCCACCTCTGCAAGGCACTGCAAGGTCTGAAGGTGCTCGGATGAAACTGTCCTGGGCTGTGACCTCCACTCAGAGTCCAGCCTCCAAGGCCACGGGGCAAGCATGTCGCCCCCTTTCCCTGTTTTGGCTTCTCCCTCCATCCGGACTACACCGCTCGGGAGCTGCCCATGAGCTAAAGAGAGGCAAGGTGACATCTAACGCAGAAAGTGCCCGTCTTGGATGGAGGCAACCTGAGCTGGAGTCCCTGCTCACCACCAGCAGCTGGCTGCCTCTCAGAACCAGAGGGTGCTCATCTCTAACACACGATTCAATTAAATAATCTGCCCTAGATCCTGGTGCAAAGTAAGAGTTCAACTCTTACTTAGTAGCAATTTCCTCCCCCTCTTTCCTTTTGCATTCACTGTACCACCTCTCCCTTCTTCACCTCCCCCCCTGACTCAGGAGCTCCCCAAGGCACAGGGGCAGGGGTGGAATCCGAGGGCTCCCGGCTCCCTCCTGTCCATCCACCTGGATCTGGTGACTGTCAAGTAAGGAAGTTGTGAGGCAGCGCAGTGGCTCTGTGGGACTACCAGGAGCGGTGAGAGGTGGGCTGGATGATGGAGACCTCCCCTTGTATCCTTTGAAGCCAGACTAGAAGAAGCTGGCCATCAGCAATATGCGCGTAATAAACCCAGGGTTAATGAGGGCACACTTTGTAATAAACATTATGTCCATTTATTCATCCAAAGGTAACTCATCCTGAGTACTTGGCATGTTCTTGGCATCCTTCTGAGTACTGGACACACAGTGGAAAACTCTGGGTTCAGTCTCTGCTCTTTCTAGAGGTGTGGATACATGTGTCCACCTTCATTACACAGACTGCAGAGGAAAAAGGCTGAGAACCCATTCTGGGCAGCTCATCAGGAACACATTCCAGCTTTCTCTCATGAGCACACAAACTCTTCATCCCCAAACAATCATCCTCCTGGGCCCATGGGGAATTTAGTTTCAGTGGAAGGTGTCACAGGGCTCCAACAACATTTACCCAAGATGCTACTCAAATTGCCTGCTTTGCCTCTTGGTGGTTGGGTGACTTAGACAAGTCCTTTACCCCTACTGGCCCCAGTGTCCTCACCTGTAAGACCAAAGTAACAATACATCACTCAGCATTGCTGCAAGGGGCTCATGCCACCACCTGTGGTAGCCCAGAGGCAGTATGCTGGAAGAGGATCTGCGTTCTGTCACTCTCCTCTCAGAGATGGGACCAAGTGGAGGTGAACAGGGCATCATGGCCCAGACCAGTCTCCAGAGACAACAGTCTAGGGTTGAATGCCAGCAGTGTGACTCTTGGTGCCACCAAATGAGGATGGCATAGTCCCTGCTAAGTAGGGCTGCGGTAGCAGTGAGTTATGGTGTAAAAAAGGATTAAAACAGTGCTCAATGTTTGGAAAAAACTAAATGTTTGCTCCCACCAAAAATATATGTACGGGGCTGTCTGATCACGTAGTAGCAGGTGGCAGATAGATTGCTCCCCAATGACCTGAGAGGGTATGTAAGGAAGCCTCACTTGCCATTTACTATAGAGGGAGAATTAGCTGTAAATACAACCAGCCCAAACACAAACACATATGTGGGAACACACACACACACACACACACACACACACACACACACACTCCACTGAATCATGGCGCTAACAAACATGACAATGCTAACTCTTTTGTCCACTAAGTCAAAAATCACAGGGCCAGGGATATAGCCTAGTGGTACAGCACCTGCCTGGAAAGTGCAAGGTCCTGAGTTCAATTCCCAGTACCAAAAAAAATCACAAGACACTTTGGCACCCACAGTTCTGTTGAGAGGCAGAAGCCCTAGAGTCAGATTCGTACAGAGTACAGACTTGGGTTCGAGTCCCAGCTCTGCTTCTACTCATTCCGTGACCCCAGGCAAGTCCCTTACCTGAGTTACCCCTTCATAACAGTGTTAGGGTGGAGGTAGGCAGCGCTAGCCCCCTCACAGGTCTGTCACCAGGCCCTGGGGCTCCAGCATAGCAGCCTGGGCAGCTTTTGCTTTTCCCTGCAGCAGGCCCAGCTGTCCAACCCTGAGCCTGCCCTGAGAGCTGCCTGAGGTGCTAGAACAGCAGCTGCCACTCTGGGTTGCTGGAGCGCTGGCCAGGGGTCCCGGCTGCGCGACTGTTTACACCAAGTGCAAACCCTCTCCAGCTTTTACGACTGTGTGCTGTGCAGGAGGGAGCGAGGCAGCTGGCCTCTGGCTGTCACTGGCCTTCCCTTCCGAGAAAGCCGGGCAGAGCACAGCTCACTCTAGGAATAGCTTCAAGCCTGGCCCCTGGAGGGGAATGGGGCTGGGCCCAGGCAGAGACACCGAACATGGAGCCCCTTGAGGGGCCAGGCAAGGGTACAGGAAGTGAGGGAGCTGGAGACAAAAGGAGAGATGGGAACAGAGATAAAAGTGGGTTGTGGGCAGAACACAGGACAGGAGGGACAGGAACAGAGCTGGGGCAGGGGCAGGGTGAGATAGACCGGGCTGGCACAGGGTTCACACACGTAGGGGAACAGGGGTCAGAAAGAGAGACATAGGAAGCACAGAAGGGAGAAAGCCCCGCATGGGAGCTTGCATAATCCCTCTACGACCACAAAGGGGCCCCTGCACGACCACAAAGGGGCCCCTGCGAAAGCTAGGGGGTCGTCCTCCAGTGAGAAGCCACACTTCACCCAAGATGTGTGTGTTCTCCAACAGCCAACAGAAAGAGCACAACAGAATTGAGTTAGGACCAGCAAGATTCACTTTTTACTTAAATCTTAAGTCAGCAACAATAAAGACACTACGCTGAAATACCACCCACCAAAGCCAACTTCCCTGGAAAGTTCAAGTTAAGTGCCCCCATCCCAGCACCCTGTACCTTTAAGGAGGAGAAAGGTTCCCACTGCTTCCCTCCGGGCTGAAGAGGCAGGTTATTCTAGGATATAGCGATGACTTACCTAAAACTGAGTTATTCCCCTTTCCTCCTCTGGCCAGCCTCTCTTCACTCTGGGGAGCTTTTACCATTTAAGGTCAATGTTACATCTGGCTCGGGAGCGCCAAGCTGAGAAGCCTCTGGCTGCAAGAGCTTCAGCTGCCCGCCTCCTCCAAGAGGGGCTGGGACTTGGAGCCATGAGCTCTTCCAGGAGCCCCCTGCAGCCTAGCTCTGTGGCTCTGGGCAGGGGACCCACCGGCCAGCCTCGGGCCTCAGGGCAGGCTGGGCCTGTGAGGCAGCCACTCACTCTGGGCCCCTCCTATGCTGCTCACACAGCACATGGCAGCACCCATGGGTGGCTCATGCTGCTGGACACCACCCAGGCCAGGTGGGGATGCAGGGGCTCTGCAGACCCACCCATGACCCTGGAGTCCCCAGCAAGCATGTGAGCCTGGATAAGACCCTGGCCCAGAGCCCAGAGAAACTGGGAATGTTTCCTGTGCTGAGGATTTGGGTGCTGGGGCTCCTCCCACCTTCAACCCTTGGGATTACCAGAGAGAAGGGCCTGGGAGATTCAGCTAATCCCGACCTGGCACCAGCCCCAAGGGGTCAATCCCTGTTCCCCCACTTTACAGCCCTGTAGTGTCAGCATGGTGGAGCCTCAGTCTCCTCACCTGTAAAGTGCGTGTGTATGTGGGGGCTGCTGGGGGCAGGGGAACAGGGAAAATACTGAACTCCCTGGGTCAATAGGGGAATGAAATGCAATGGTATGCAAGTGCCAGCATCTCATAAGTGCTGGAGCAGCGTGTAGGGGCTTCTCGCCTGTGGCCATCCTAGATGAGGAAGGGCTGTCTCTCTCCTGGAAGTCCACACCCCGTCCACATTCACTCTCCGCCCGCCTAGGGTGCAGTCCCATCCAAGGCCAAGACCGTGGAGCACCAAGCTAGGACGTCTACATGGCATCTCCAGCCCTTCTGGGGTTAGAGACAGCGCAAAGCAACCCTGCATAGGATTGCTAGGTAACTGTTCTTAACATTTTGCCTTTGTGTGGTATAGTTATTATAAGAATCACCAACTATTAATATATCATTATCAACTAAAGTCTTTATTCAGATTTCACTTTTTTTTATCCTAAAATCCATTTTCCATTCCAGGATCTTATACAAACTATGTTGCATTTTATTTTACCCACTTACATTTAAATTTCAAATTTAAAAAAACCCACATAATTATTTCAGTGCAAGTAAATCCCAAATATTACATGGGGTACGCTGCCTGAAAAGATTGTGTGCTGTCATCTGCAGTTCAGCTTTAATTGGGCATCTTGTATTTTTGTTTGCTAAATCTAGGAGCCCTCACCCTAGGCCATCACTTGCCACTCCAGAGAACATTCACCAGTAGGGAGTAGAAGAATAGGGATTGGGGCTCCAAAGCCTGTGGTCTCAAGCCCTCCTGGTGATGACTGCTGAGACCTGCACAGTCCCCATCCTCGGGACTTGGGCATAGGTCAGTCACCAGCGCTGTGGCAGGCTTTCTCCACTGAGCCTGTCCCACCAGGCTTCCCTCCCAGCTCCTTCCTCCAGCGTATACCCCTGGGTTACCTCTCCTCCCTAGTGCTAAGAGAGACTGCTGGTGGAGGTTCGGGCATAATACCCACTACCCTCATTAATAGTGGTAATTTATGTTGGTGAATCCAGGGGAGACTGCCTTGGATAGTAGCTAGGCTTTCTTTCAGGTGTCCACACCCATCTGTCTGCTGGTGCAGCCTCCCGCTGGCAAATGCACATGGTAGGAGGAACTAGACTGGAAGTCTAGGGAGGAGAAAGAACTTGCCAAACTCTTTAGCGCTGCTTTGCCAACTGCAGCATGCTTTAGAATTCCCAAGTGTGAAGCTCCTTGGATTCCTCTTCTGGAAATTCCAATTCCATGGGTCTGAAGTGGGACCCAGGTATTTGCATCTGAATTAAAATCTTCAAGTGATGCTTACACAGTTGGTCCAAGGGCTGCACAGGTAATCTCATGAATCCCATAGCAGTGAGTACAGAGACAGCTGGATCCAGAGGTTGAAATAAAATTAAGGCATGGGAGTGAGTGTGTGCACACATGTGTATGTGTATAAAACCATACGTTAAACTACTATCTTCCTTGTACTGTACTGATGCTTTATATAAAGGGTTACCTGTATCTTGCAAGTGTCTGTGAGGTAGAATTATTATATCTTTCCTTCAGAAAGGGAGCCAAAGCTCAAAGAAGTAGAATAACTTGCCCAACATTCCCCACATATGAGTGTTAGGACTGAAATGTGAATTTAGCAGTTTGGTCTAAAACTCTTTCCTTTTTACTATATAGCTGCCCCTTCAGCAACAGTTTCTAAAAGTTGGGTGCAAGGATGTCTTCTGTGGGTCTCTAAGATCACTGAAATTGTACACAAAACGTTGTGTAATCTGTGTTCTTGGTTAAAGACCCATGGCATTTTTTTTTTTTTTTTGGTACCAGGAATTGAACCCACGACCTCTCGCTTGCCAGGCGGGTGCTGTGCCACTGAGCTAAATCCCCAGCAGGCCCATAGCTTTTAACGCAACTCACAAAGGGGTCAACAAATAACTTTTTAAAGGCACTGCGTTGGGGCTGGGGATTTAGCTCAGTGGCATAAGCACCTGCCAGGCAAGTGCAAGGTCCTGAGTTCAATCCCTGGTACCGCAAAAAAACAAAACAAAAAAATGAAACAAAAAAAAGTATGTTTAAAGGCACTGCATTTATACAAGCATCTTATAAAACACATGACTGGTGGGCATGTAAATGGAATAAGCTCTATAGAGGACAATTTAGCACTATCAAGATTGTAAGTCTCATACCCTTTGACCCAATTCTACTTCTAGGAATTTATTCTGCAAACACACTCCCGCATTTGGGACATTACAGATGAATGTAATTATTCATTGCAGTGCTGTTTATAAAAGCAAGAGTATTAAAAACAACCTAACTGTCCACTAACTGGGGGTCATAAAAGAAGATAGGGCACAGCCACAGAGAAAGAAAAGGAAGTTCTTGAGGTGCTGGTGTGAAAAGCCACCAAGATGCATCATCTCAAAGCGGATAAGTAATAGTGTCCAGCAGATGGTACCAATCAATGCATGAGTGTCTTAGTTACTTTTCTTGTTGCTGGGACAAAGTACCCGCTGCCCTACATTAAGGAAGGAAAGGTTTCCCTATTTAGCTCACAGTTCGTGGAGGTTTCAGTCCATAATCAGCTGGGTCTGAGGCAGGGTGGCACATGGCAGAGGGCAGCAGTTAGTGGCAGTGGAAAACAGCAAAAGCAAAAGGGGCAAAAGGGAAGAGCAGGCCTCTCCCCATCCCTGTATGCAGGCTACCACCCTAGGGCGGACGTCGCACCACATTGCCAATCTCAGCACAAGGCAATGGACCAGTCACAAACTCTGGATTGAGTCACCTCTGGAAAGCCCAACCCCCACCACCACATGAGGCTTTGGAGGGACATCCACACACAAACCATAACACTGAGGATGCATATTTATACATACACAAGTATTCTTATATCCATATATACATACAAGTGCTTACAGGTGTGTGCATACAGTCTCATTAAAATTAGCATAAAAATGAATACTATGAGCACGGTTGCCCAGAGGGAAGAGAATTCAGTGATTGGAGTAAAGATTATCCACTGTATACCTTATTTATATATTAAGTCTTGGACCATATGAATAAATCATGTATTTATATTCAATAATAGTAATAAAACAAAAATGTTACTGTGAATGGGGTTTGCTTATGTTGATTCATTTTCCAGCACTGGCTCCTCCAAATGTCAAGAGTGTTGGATGATCCTGACTAAAGGTTATTGGTGGGGTTGTTTTTTTAGCCTTTTATTTTGGAATAATTACAGACACACAGGAAGTTGTAAAAATAGAAGAGAGTTCCACAAACCTTTAAGCCGGCTTCCCTGAATGGTGCTATTGCGTATTGTTACTATACAATATATGTCAAAACCAGGAAATTGGCATTGGGACGTTACTGTCAATTGATCCATAAATCGTATTCTAAAAGATATTTCAAAAATGTAATCCTCTCATAGATCATTCATTTAAAAGGGTTTGTGGGATACCTTTAGTGAACCAGGTGGGGCTGGCTGGTGGTATTTGGAAGGAATACCTCAGACCTGTCCTTGTCCTCTCAGCAGTGAGGGTGACCGCATTAGGCAAGTGGGAGCAGCACCATGGGGGCCTGGGATCCAGCAGTGCACAAGGATTGCTAATCTCAGCTCTAAAAATGGCACAAAATAACAAGTGTCCCTTGTTATCCTGGTCATGGAGCTTCACAGCTTGCCTAAAAGCTGACTTTTAATCCTTAAAAGAGCATGAGCAATTACTCCAGCTATATTTACCCTTGTTCCTGGAGCCACACAGGGATTTGGCCTCACTCTACCAAAACCTCCAGCTCATCACTCAGCCCTCAGGGATAATCATGTGTCCTCAGCATCAAAGCAGTGGGCCAGCAGAGGCACACTGGCACACAGCTCTGGCAGGCTCTTGATTGGCCGTCTGACCGAGGGCCAAGGAAGAAGTTCTAAAATTCCAGGCAAAGAGCACATCCTGGGACTGAGACAAGCCAAGGGAGGAGAAGCAGCTTCTTGCCAGGAGCACAGCCAACTCTGGGCTTGATTCCTGGGATGGCCTCACTGGGAGTTTTGCCTTCCTGGTCCCTTCTATACTTAGGGACTCTGTGACTTGCTCAACACATAGTGAGGCCCCGAGTGAGTCTGAGAAAACGACAGGCTACATCAGCAGAAATGGCATCCAGGCAAAGATGACAGGTGTCATTTACTGAACATGGTGTCAAGCTTCACGTGGGCCACTTTATGCACACGGTCTGACGCCTCTGTGCCAAATCCTTGTGGTGTGGGGCTTCTCACTCCCGTGTCCTAGATGAGGAAACTAAGCTGGGAGAGCTCAAGGGCTGAGTTTGAGGCAGCACACGGGAAACACGGGTCCTCCCTCTTCCTCTCCCTCTGTGATCCCATTAAAATGATAGCAAAAGACTCCTTAAAAAGAAATAAACCTTCACCCTCAAAGAGAAAGGCAGGAGAGGGTAGGCGTGAACATTTCTGGAAACCGGAAAAAGGACGGAAGAGTGGAGGCCATGAAGTAGGCACAGAGAGACGGCGCCCCAGAAAACACCCAGAGAGGGGCTAGGGCCAAGAGGGGGCTCCGAGACCCACCGAGGGGCTCCGGGCTCAAACGAGCAGGTGCGACAAGGGTGCAGTGAGATGCGGAGCCAAACAGAAAAACATGCTTAACAGTTTAGGGAGAGGAGGAGCAGAAAAGGAATTAATCCAAGTAGCCTTTGTACTAAATTTATGCTGGACGCTAAGGCTACAGTGAAAAAGGTCTACAGATACTGGGTAGATTTCTTGTTCATAGACATATGATTTGAAAATACTTTCTGTACATTCAGGGATGGTGCAAATTTGAAAATATATTGTGGATAAGGAAAATCAAATTTTTCATTGTCAAATATGGAAAGGAGGGAAGACAGAATAAACCACGCATGGATGTGCTGCATTATAGGCATTGGGGTAAACTAGACAGATGCATCAGATGGACAGATGCATAAACAGACGGTAGATAAGTAGATAGGTAGGTAGGTGTATGCCTGTGTGCATATAAATATATGCAGATGCTCTTTGGCTTACAATGAACTTATATCCTAATAAGCCACTGTGAGTTGAAAATGCTAATAGAAAATTCATTTAATGCAGCTAAATTATAGCACAACATAGCTGAGCCTAGCCTGTTCCGAGTGCTCAGACCACTTACATTAACCTAGAGTCAGAACCACTCATCAAATACATCATTCCATAATAAAATGTGAACTACCTGGCATACTGAATATCTGCAACCAAACATGCTGACGACACAGTACACTGCATACATTGCTCATCCTTGTGTGTGTGTGTGTGTCTGAGTGGATGTTGCTGCTTGCTATGGCTGCCCAATATCGTGGGAGAGTATTAGACTGCATATCAATAGCCTAAGAAAACATCAAAATTTAAAACTCAAATATGATGTTAATGAAAGCATGTTGCATTCATATCACTGGTTGTAAAATCAAAAATTGTTTAGCTGAGCCATCATTAGTCAGGTACTGTCTGTGTATGCACTCATACATATACATACATACACGTCCATAAATGTGCATCTGCTTTCCAGTTCTCGCCATTGAGAGGACCTTAAAAATAATGATTCCTCAATAGCAGTGAGGTCACTTTGTGTAAGATTTTGGCTTTAAAATGCCACTTTCCAGTAAAAGCAAACTGGAGTTTTTGGAGAAATGGGTAATTCCAGGGCCAAGACAAGGAAAATAGAAGATAAAGATAAACATGAAGCATCTTATTATGCTACAAAGTGAGCACTATGAAGATGGGACGAAAGGACACAGGGTCACTTGAAGGGGCTCCTGTTAGTCAAATCTGAGATAACATAGGCACCAAAATAATTCATGAGCAAAGGGTTATAATCCATTGACTAAGAGCAGCTCATGATGATATACAGAAAAGGAGAAGAGAAAGCTCTATTTTATAGTAGAATGCAGACTTTAATAAATGTAGAACGATGATATAATTAGAAAATCACTGCTATGGTTTAGACCTACACTGTCCCCAAGAGTCTCATGTGTTTGCAAGGTGACTGGATTAAGAGCCTGCTATAATCATTCATCCACTGATGAGCTCAATATTTGAGTGTGCTTTTAGGAGGAGGGGCCTGGCTGGAGGTGAGTCTCTGGGGAAGTGACCTGGAAGAGTGTATTCTTTTTCCCGGCCCTCCCTTCTCTCTCTGCTACCTCTAGGCACCATTGGGGCATCCTATCAGTATTTCAGGTTAGCCTCCTCTCTTCCTTAAATCAGGCGCCATTCTTGATTTCCTTAAGCATTGATACTCTCTCTACTTGTCTAGACACCAAAACTTTGAAGTCCTCTAATCTCAATGCAGTCACAATGTAGTCAGTAGTTTACCTCTGCCATGTCCTTCTACCATGCCATTCCTGCCTTGGTGCTAAGCACCCATGGACTGAAACCATGAGCCAAAATAAATTGCTCCTTTAATTTGTTGGTGTTGGGTATTTTCATCCCAGGGACAAGAAGGTGCCTCATACACACAATTGGGCAGTCATCATATTAATCACTGATTTGGGCAAAAAAAAGTTGCCACAAAATGCCAAAATTCCTGATTGAAAATTTAAGGAGTAACAATATTTACATAGTCTCAAGCTTTATTTCCTCCACAGTATATAAATTAATAGTAAAAAAAAAAAAGGAAAATAAGACATTTACATAGAGAAATCTGGCAGATACCATCGTAGCTAAGTAAATAAGATTAACATCACAGTAATGGCAAAAATGGACATAACATACCTCCTAATAGGATGAAATGCGAACACAGTACATTCCTGTGATATTTCTGCCAAAGATGTATAACTTGGATCTAATCATGAGGACAAATCCCAATCCAACAAAACAACTATCTATATTCTTCAAAATTATCAATGTCATTATTTTACTCCATATAAATGGATGCCAAATAGACATGATAAATGAATGACACAATGACCTGGGATTTTCTTTTTCTCTAAAGGATATTGTTGGGACAATTGGCAAAATCTAAATAAGATCTTTAGACGGTTCTGGTGAGAAAGACAGACAAATAGATACACTGATAGGGCAAAGTATCAGAGGATCTGGTGGAGACTGTACAGGAAGCATTTGTAGTATTCTTGGAATTCAGCTGTAGAAGAAATCATAAGAAAGAAGATGAAGTTGGAGTTTATGAGGCAAATTTCAGTGTAGTCAGTTGTTTAAAGATCTATAGACAAAATATCAGTCTCTCCTTTCCTCTTGAACCAGATGCTGTAGGGAACCCAAAGAAGAAGTAGCAGAACACTAGGAAGTCTGGCTTCCCAGAGGAGTTAGTATTTGAGGCAGTCAGACAGGTCAAGGTTTCAAAAACCAGAGTGGCTCAGGAAGGGCATCCTAGAGGAGAATGTGGTGCTGGCCTCAGCGTGACAAAGCATGGAGAAACGCAGTGGCAGGGGTTCTACCCTGGGGCTGGTTAATAAGTCAGATTATAAAGGATCCTTGGACCACAAGTTAAAGTTTTGTATTTATTTCCATGTGAGCTAGGAGCCCAGGAAGTTCCTAAACAAAGAAAGTATTTGATGACAGCTGGGCTTTGGGAGATGGCTCTAGGTCAAGGGGACCAGTGAAGAGATTACTACAAAATGCCTTATAAAGATAGTAGACTTTGGCACCAGATAGATACCAAGGAACTGTGGGAAAGTAAATTAACCTTTCCAGTGTCAGTTTTCTCTTCTTCAAAATGAAGAACTTTGGGAATTGCCTTCAAACCAGTTAACAATTGTTATGACCCAGATACTGGCCAGCTAGAATGGTGCTAGGGGCTGTCCTGCTAGTGCTGGATCTTTGAGGGTCTCCTTCAGTACAAGCATCAACATTTCAGTTGCCAAATCCTGGGGAGGTCTAGGATATTCTGGGGAAAATTCCAGGGCAACTGGGATGGTGGGAGAGCAGTCAGGGATCTCAGGGAAGCAGCTATTTACCAAGTGCAAGGGAAATACCTCAGTAGTTAACCAACACATGACTCTTGGTCTGGGCCCTCCTGAAATCTCCATAAGGATATAGCTCCCAAGAGAGTAGATGAAGTCAGGGATGACCAGATGGGTTAGAGAGAGCCCCTCATCGGGATGAGAAAGCCCAGAGAAGGCGAGTGGGAGCACAGGAGCAACGGTCTCAAGTGTTTCATTTCAGACAGTGGAGCTGACACAGCTAGTTGAACATATGAAACTCTGTAGAGACATGCTAACAGCATGATGAGGAGGACGGATGAGAGAACCCAGTAAACTTGTGGCTGGGTTGGTCTGCCTGTAGGGGATGAGAAGAGGAAATTAGAGGACTTCAAAGTTTTGGTCTCGAGACAAATAGAGAGAATACCAAAGCCCAAGGAAATCAAGAGGAATGCCTGAGCTAAGGAAGAGAGGAGTCCAACCTGAAATACTGAAAGGATGCGCACGTGGTACTTAGAGGTGTATTACTGAGGTGCACCTGTTTTTGAGGACTTCACAACAAGGTAGCAGAGGAAGAAAAGTCCCCAAACAAGTGGCAAGTGTCTGCTACCCAGCAGATGGTTAGAAATGCAGGGGTGCTAGCATTCATTTAAGAAGCATTGATCTCTAGGACAGCTTTAAGTGAGAGGCCTTTGCAAACCGATTAGGCTGAGAATGTGAGGGAGTGAAGCGGGGAGCTGAGGCACAGAGCTCATATGAAGAGTTGTACTCTATCAGCATAGACGCCCGCAGGTGAGGTGTAGTGGACAAGACTGCTCACGGGTGTGAGGGGTGGAATGGGGCTCCTACTGACTCACTCAAAGAACTGAGGAAAATTCGTATCTCAGCCTAACTGCACCCCATCCACAGGCCATGAGAACGAGAATGCTAGAGTTGATCAAAGAGAAACTGGGGAACAGACACCTGCCACTGGGTGTTGGGACTTTTCTTCCCCCACTGACCTTGTTGTGAAGTCCCCAAAAGCAGGTGCACCTCAGTAATAGAAATGACAGAATGGCAACAGTGATGCATGATTTATTATGTGTTAGGCACTGTGCTAGGCCCTTCATGTGGATAATCTTGTGTAATCCCTGCTAAAGTCCCAAGTGGTAGGAATGCCATTACTGTCAACATCGACTCATTCTAAGGGTAAGAAACTAAGGCGTGCGGATGTTAAGTGACTCGCCAATGTCACTAGCTGTCAGAATGCAAGCTTAAATTTTAATTCAAGCAGACTCCAGAACCAGCATCTAAAACCAATATCCCGCACTGCCTCCTTCTGCAACTGCCCCAGTACCCAGTTTAATGCCTCATATATGCCAGGCATTCCAAAAAGGTCTGTTGTATTAAACTGGGAAGAATGAGCTGGTTATGGTTATGTGGAGACAAGTTCTAGGGGTGGCTGTGGGAGGAGCAATGAGTCCAGGGGAGGAGAAGATGAGCATGACAGACCCTAAAGAACATCAGACATCAAGGGGACTGGGAATTCAGAGTAGCCCAGGAATCCAGAATGTAAATCACATTCTTGCTAAGTAAGAGAAGAACCCCAGGTACCCAGTACCAGTGGCTGAGTGAACACGGCCAACGAACCCTTGCCCACTGGGTTCTTCTTCGTTCTAAGCCCAGGCCTGGCCGTGTGAGGGTGAAAAGACTCATCACCTCTGTTGCCATGGACGCTCCTGCCCGGCCTGCCCATGGAAAGATGGGAAGACCTGGAGAAGCTCTGAGGCAAAGGGGGCCTCTAGGACCTGGGATACTCAGGAAGGGGCCTCCGGGGGAGGTGGCGCTTCAGCTGGACCCCAGCGCTAGAAGGACAGGGAAGTGGAGGGAGGAGGAAGGTGCTGCAGGTGAGGCCCACTGGGACAGCCAACCGTGCTGGGTCTAACGGCTGAAATGGAGGACCAGAGGGCAGGCTTCTCGGAGTTAAAAAGAACAGAAACCAGCTCTGCCTCAAGTGAAAAGGGGATTTGTGCCAAGAACAAAGTGAACCCCCACAGAACCCAAGGACAGGACAGGAAATGCACACAGACCCCAAGGGAGAAAAGAGCTGCCGGAATCGAGGCCCTGTTCTCCCTGTCTCCCAGCCTGTGAGACCCCCCCGCCCTGTTCTGTCTGTGCATCTGCTTCCTCTTATTCCCTTCCTTCCCCTCCTCTTCCTTCTCTTCTTCCCCCTTCCTCTTTCCTCTCCCTCCTCCTCCTCTTCCTCCTCTTTGTCCCATTCTCTTTACTCCTGCTTATGCTGCACACTCATCTTGCTCTGGCCTGACCCAACCTACAGCCCTTCCCGCTCCTTCCCTCAGCCACCTGAAGATCGTTTCTTGTTTCAGATTCTCAGAAAAAATCTGACCTGTCTATTCCTCTGCTGAACGAGGTCTTATAAGTAATTAGCTACCCTTGGGGTAGGTATTGGTGTCTGATCACATAGTCACAATCAGGGCCTTGTAATAAATAGAGGGGCTCTTTTCAGAGGCTGTGGGTGAGACAGGCACTCAGACATCACAGAGAAGGAGTGAGGAGAGGACCTCACACGTACCAAACACCTGCCCGGAGCCTAGCACCATGCAAGTGACCTGCAGGGCATATCTGAAGGCCGGTGGGATAGGTTTTACTATTCCTATTTTACAAGTGAGGAAACTGAGGTTAAGAGAAGTCGTTGAGATAGAGTTTAAATTGAAGCTTATCCAATGAGAAAGTCACTACTTTTTCCATGGACCCACTCTGTCTGGGAATTGAGGGTGTTACAGCAAGTGGGAACACTGGACTGAATCTAAGCAGCCCGCAGAAGTGAGACCATCTCATGGCTTGGAGGGACTGGCTGTGGTACACCTTCTGAACATTTCTAGAATCCCATAACTCTGAGAATCCAATGAAAGCTCTGGATCCCCTCCCCAGGAAATACACACTTGACCATGCAATTTGGCACGTACTTGCAGGGGATTTGTAGCTCATCCCCTAGCCCCTCCGAGAAGTCTTTGTTCTATAGCATTCGGGATGATCGGTCACTTATCCCCTGCTTGAATTCCTCAAGGGAGGGAGAAGGCTCATTATTTCATAGGGTGGCCCATTCCAGCAATAAAAGTCCTGTCACTTTTCCTCTTTCAGTCCTCCCTATGGAGAAATGTAAGACCAATATCTCCCTTATCTCCTGGCAGTGCTTCAAATAGCTGCAGGCATGACTATAGTATACCCACAGCTCCAGCCAAGGTCAAGATCCTGTTGTTTGCTTAAACCCTTGTCCGACTCTCCTCTCTCTCTACTGAACACTCCACACTTAGCCAAAGTCTCTCTCACAATGCAATTCCCAGAATAACACAGGGACAGCTAGTGTCATCCAGCCAGCAGGGTCTTTATTCGGGAGATTCTGATTTATTTATGGTGAGAACACAAGACCTCTTTGATTGTGTTGGCTCTTAAAACAGCCATACCATTATTTGGCTCATGGAAAACCCGTGGTCCACTGAGACCCTGAGATCTTTATCACAGATACTGAGTTATCTCCACTTTGTCCCCCAATAAACTATCCTGAGTAACACTCTAGGCTCAGCCTGTTCCTCCGGTACAGGGTGCCTGTACCGGTGCCATGACATAACAGGTTGTTTATCTCACCAAACCGTCAAGCCTTTCTCTGATTCTCCCTTCTGTCTTCACATAATTTTCCTGTTGGATGGAAAAAGGAAAGAGATGTGAAGCAGAAGAAGATTCTTGAGGTTTTCAAGTTGACATTCCACCCGTAGATGAATGCTAACAAAAGCTGAACTTCACTAATCCCGAAAGATGCGCTGGCCTTGCCGGTTCACTGCCTGCACCGCCAGGGCTCCTTCCCTGGCCCGGAGTGCACCTTTTGTTTTTAAAAAGCCTTTGAAGTTGCAAAGAGCACATACTACTTTTTAAGAGAAAACGCTAAAGAGGTTTTGTAAGCAGCTTTGTTCAAGTTAAGGCTAAGTAAATTAAACAGAGGGGTTGTTTCTCATAGGATAAAAGCAAAAAAATTAGGAGGGGTGAGGGCAAGATGCATTTGTTCCTCCTCATCTCCCTGATGTGTAAGCACTGAATTGCGCCAGGCTTAATCCTCAGATTTGGATTCTTTTCTGCGTATACTCACTCCCGAGACTATCTCATCCAATCTCATGGTTTTAAACCCCACTTTACCACTAAAGACTCCCAAAGGCTTGTTGTTCCAAAGTCATATATCCAACTGCCGCTCAGCAGTGTTTCATGGACATCTCCAACTTTACCCATCCGATCTCCCAACACCTGCTCTTCCCACAGTCTCCTCTGCTCCTGGAATTGCAAGTCCATCCTAAAAGTTGTTCAAGCATAAGGCAAGCACACCACATGAGTCTCCCTTGTTTCCCACACACCCCTCCAAGAGCCCATCTGAAAATTCTTTTGGCCCTACCTTCAGCATATGTCCAGGATCTGACCAGTTCTTACCATCTCGCTAGGACAATGCTGGTCTAGGCCACCATCAGTTCTTGGAGTGTAATTGGTGACATCATCTCTTAACTACCCTCTGTCTCCACGAAGTAGGAAGAGTGATTCTCAAATATGTTAGATCATGTCTCTCTTCCACTCCTAGTCTTCCAGTGCCTTCCATGTACTCAGTGTGAAAAGCCAGCACCCTTGTCATAGTCTAAGTGACTCTACATGATCAGATCCTGGTCTTGTAGACCTTGCCCCAGTCTTGACCTCACCATTCCTCCAAATTCATTCCCAGCCCTATACCTTTGAGCTTACTGTTCCTATCCCTGGAAAATTATTTCCCAGTTGTTATCTTCTGGGCCACTCCCTCTGTGCTGTTGGGTCTGTTTTCGAGTGCCATCTTATTCAAGGATACCTGCTAGGACCACCCGTCTAAAGCATCACCCTCTCCCTTGTGACTCTCTGGCTGGTCTTTTCTTCCTTTCTAGCACTTATCACTATCGAATAGTATATATTTGATTGTCGGTTGTCTATGTCCTGCCTCAAGCAGGAACTTTATTTTGTGAAGTGTTACATCCTTGGTGCCTACAACATGCCTGACACATGGGTGAACACCCAGTAAATATTTGTCTAACTGAATGAGTTTATTCAGTGCCTACTAAATGCTGTTATAGTTCACATTGTACAGTTGAGTCAGCTGAGGTTCAAAGATATGATGGATGCTGAAAGTCAAGATTTGAACCGAGATCTAAGGATGAGAACCAAGTAGAAGCATGTAGAAAGTTGGAAAGGGAGATGGGGAGAGGAGAGGAAGCAAAAAGACAGCAAACCACCAGATGTCAAAGATTTACAAGATAATCCACATCCCTTATTCTCAAAGCATCTTCCCCAAAGTGAGTGGTCTGTATCTTCTAGTTAAGAGAATGAAGCTTTAAAAAATACAATACCTTATCAAGCTGACACATCTGTATAGCGCAGACTACCCCAAATCCTTCTACCCAGTTGCTGAAGCAGAATTCAACTCTATCTTTAAAAGTGGCACTGGGTGTGTTGGCGCACACCTGTAATTCAAGCACTTGGGAGGCTGAGGTAGGAGGATTGTTGCAAGTTTGAGACCAGTCTGGGCTGTAAAGTAAGCTCAAGGTCAGCCTGAACTGTATAGTGAGACCCTGTCTCCAAAAGAGAAAATGAATGAATAAATAAAATAACAATGGGAAAACATTTAAAATATTTTTTTAAGTGGCTTAGTCAACTCAATGCAATTTAAAGCCAAGTTCACGAGAAGAGATTTTTAACAAAATCAAGTAGAGACTAGAAGAAAGACAGGACTATCACTTCTGCTTCTTGAGAGAAGACTACCTGCTTAATTTATCTCATGTGTCCAGTAAATCCATCCAATTTATGGTTTGATTCTTCAAAGAGAAGATTTTCAACCAGATGTTCTAGGGCCATGTGAGGGTGACATCAACCAGGGCTGTGTTTCCTCTCCATCCTCTCTTCGGAGTCCTGGACCCTGCGCTGTCACTTATTTATTTTTCATTCATTATGGGTTCTGCCTTCTGCAGCCTCGCTGCCTCTCTTATTTCAACAATGACAAAAATTTGCACAAACACATGTAGCTGAACAAATCCTCCTAAAGTGGAGAAAGTTCTCCGCTTCAGAATTCACAAATGCCTCCTCCAAACTGTTTGTTTTTATAACTTTGAATGTTCCCATCTAAAATGTACTAGACAACAGACTGAACATTCCTTTGTGACCTGTCTCCATTCTTCTGAAATAAAAGCAAATGACATCTTAAAGCATCTAAGCTTCGTTTTAGATTCTCCCAAAGCTGGTACTGAGAAGTACCAGGGCCCTCCCGCTCTCTCAGGTGGAAATGGCACCCATCCTGTTTTGCTGAGTGTCAAAAGAAAGCAAACGGAGATTGAGAAACTGTAGAGAGGCCAGGTGTGGTTGTGCATGCCTATAATCCCAGCACTCAGGAGGCTGAGGCAGGAGGATCCTTGTGAGTTCGAGGCCAGCCTGGGCTACAAAGTGAGCGCAAGGCCAGCCTGAACTGCATAGCGAGACCCTGTCTCAAAAAGAAAATAAATAAGTAAATAAATAAAGGGAAACTGCAGAGAGCTGCAAGGGCCTGATGGATGGGTCACCCCCACCCGGCACACAGGCTTTCTCGGCCATCATGGCTGTGTGTGTGAGCTGCCATACCAGGCCCAAAGATCAGCTGCTTGTGATTTGGACATGGATGTGGGGTGTGAGGGTGAGGATTCTGCTGAGCTTAACAACAGTGTGAACCAGACAAGTACAAAAGAAGATCGAGTTTGCTATTATGCAGGAGATGGTGACATGACAAGCAGTGGAGAAGTAAAATTCACCAGAGCAGTTGGACTTTATGCCAACTTGTGGCTCAGCTTCAAAATCATCAGGAAGCACAGAAAAAAATAGCATAGGATCAAAGAGACATCCTGGAAGGGAAAGAGTGGGGGTCCTAAAGGTCAGTGGAGGAGACTGGAGAGGAAGGGTTTTATTCCTCCAGAGGTCTGAAGACCCAGCACAGCCCTCAGGGAGCATGAGACAAGCTGTAGAAAATGGCCTTTGCCAAAGCCACGATTTAATGTCACAGCTCAAAATTAATCCATTCATTTCATAAATATGTTTTTCTCTTTTTCATCCTAAATAATCTTCTTGTCACTTGCTTTTGTTCAACCCAATCTCTTCATAGCAGCCAGAAACTCACTTCTAAAATGCCCCTCATGCTTCAACCCTCTGCCCGAGGTTACCAGATGCCAGTGACAGAAAAGACTCAGCCTCTTAGCACATCCCCTGTCATGGCTTTGTGTGTTCTCTTCACAGACACTCCCTCCACCTCTGCAGTCAGGAGGTTTCTCCAAAGGGCAAAGGACCCCTACTCCGCATCTCCACTCCTGAAAACCAGAATTTCCAGCTGCCCGCTTCCTGCTCCAAAGGTCAAGACTTCTTGGGAGTGTCCTTGATTTTGTGCCTCTCCCTAACCTTCCCAGCCTAAGCCCATCTCTGGCTGTACCTCCTCCTGCATCAGGAGCTTCCAGCTCAGCTAGAAGAGAACGTCAGTGGAGCAGAGCTCCAGAAGCAGACTGCAGCAAGTGTGTACTATGACACTGGCTTGGCTTGTTCACCAGGACAAGGCCCTGTTGCCAGAAGCAAATCTACTCAGTGAAGTACGACTCGGGGACTTTAGCACATTCCCACCAGCTTGAGCCACGGGTCGTACACACACTACTACTAGTCCCATTGGGAAGTTTGTACCACACAATTGGACTGTCACATGCCACCTGATGGTACAGTCATGCATGCATCAGTGGTTCAGAGCCATGTGGCAACAGACATGAATTGTGGCCTTGTCGTGAACGTGTTAAAACACTGAGAATACTCCACGTACCAAAATCTTTCCTTACAGACTCAGATCAGCCAAGGTCTTAAGCAGCCCAACACTGGGAATTTGGAAAGTTAGCAGTGACCACTTCATCTGAACAAACAGCATCTTCAAGTTCAGTTAAAAAAAGACCGACGGGTAAGAGATTTTTTTTTCTGAGTTGTAACTGCGCTTAAAGGGAAACTCTCCAGATAATCTAAAATTCATATTACCTTTAGTTTTGCATTCAGCAAATCTGTGTATAAACAAAATTGAAACTTCATGAAATCAGAATGGTCACCACACCCTAAAACTGACCTGTCAAGGCGGGGGTGGGATCTGGATGTCTTCTTGGAAAGTAATGAGTGTGTCTCAGCCTGTAGTCACCTTTGGTGCATATTTTAAATATACAGAACCAGCTTCTACTTCAGACTGCAGGCAGGGGTTGGGGGGTGGGGGGCAAAGCATGGAATTCCATCCTTTCTAACTAGCTTTCTTAAATAGTCACACTGAAATTTGAGAATCACTGTCCTAAATAGTGAAAGGCAAAGAAAATTTTAAAATAAATAAAGACTCTAGTGAGTTCATGTGAAATGGAAGATTTGGAGTCCTTCAAAAGCCTATTATTTTTCTTTGAAAATATCCCATGCAATTACTTGCAAAAGATTGCTAGCATTTTCTAAACAAGGAAACAAAGATAAGAACAATAATTCTTCAGAACACAAGAATAACTTACTCCAGGAAAGCAACAGCTTGCCCTTGGTGTAGAAGTGAGAGGGGACTGCAGGGACAGACCTTCGGGTCTGGCAGGTGCCCTCCCTCCTGCGAGAGCAGACTGGAGCTCAGGGAGGAATTATAGCCAGTCCTCTGATTGGGCGTGTGGCTGGGTGGCAGGAGTCCCAAGGGGAACCCCAGTTTTGTTGGGGTGTTTATCTTCCTCCATAGTCACATGCTACAGATACTCACTCTCATCAGCCAGGGACAGTTCCTGCTTAATTTGTGCTAGTTACTGATCCTAGTCTCTTTCTGGCCAATGAACAGGATGTCTGCTGAGAGGCTTCTGGGAAATATCTCTTCCTTACAAAGGAAGCAGTAGGGGAAAGGATTGTCCCTTCTTGCTCTGAACACAGTAGGGTCCAGCTGGACCTGCAGCAGCTATGTTGCTACCAGTTTGAGACTGGCCCTGGGAGCAGAACCAAGAGATGGGGCCAGGGCCCTGGATTTTTTTGCCAATCTGTCCCTGGGCTTCTAATTTTGTCAGATAACAGCTATCTTTTCATTTAGCCCACTTTGAGTCAGGTTGTTGTTAGTTGGCACCCAAAGCATCCTAATTGCTATAGAGGACTTCTTAAAATCCCCAGCCTTGTCTGATAAATAGGAAATCAGAGAAATAAATGTTTATTATTATAAAAGCTGATGGTAGTTTCTTTCTAGGAAGAGGATGCATTTGCTGGAGGAAAAATACTCTTAGAATTACTCAGGAAGGAAGTGGGCTTTAGAGATCTGGGTGTCATCTGGAAAAAGAAATGTCAGATGGAGGACTCCTCTGGACCATAAAGGAGGAAGGTGACTGTAGGGTGATCTGGAGGAAGACATAATAGGAACAGGACATGGGGCTGGGGATATAGCTCAGTGGAATAAGCGCTTGCCTAGCAAGCACAGGGTCCTGAGTTCGATCCCCAGTACCGCAAAAAAAAAAAAAAAAAAAAAAAAAAGGAACAGGACAGGAAGCCAGGAAGGCAACATGACGGTGCGTGGGGTGACTCCTCTTCCTCTGCTAAGTTCACAAACGCTTGCTCTGAATGGGTTTCTTGTGGCCTCCAGTGACAAGATGGATGACACACACGGGTTGGCATGGGACATTTGCGTCAGAAAACAGTTTACACACACTCAAGAGCCTGGGGGAGCAGTACCATGGGAATTCATGGTGGACTTGGGCAGTGCTTGAGCCTCCCTGGGCTGTGGCATTTAGAGTTGAAAACAAACTTTTCCAGAGCTCAACTATTAAAGAGGCCCCAGCTGACAAATGGGTTACAAGGGCAAGCCTGTCACTCTATTTGAGCAGAGGTCCAAAAGCCTGAGCAAGACCTCTCTAGACTGCAGTCCTCAACAGAGGTACAAAAATCCCAGCGACAATGAAGGAGAAAAAAAAAGGAAATCTGACCCAGGGTCCAGAATTTGACCAGTGGAGAATCCCTAAGAGGTGGAGTGGCTGGAGCTACTAAACAGGAATGGGGCCACAGAGCCAGCCTGAAGGAGCCAGGAAGCACAGGAGAGTGTGGGCCTGGCTGCCCCTGGCTCTGGAAGGAGCAGTTGGTCGTTGTCCTCCCATCTAGGCCTGGCTCATGGGAAGCACATCGTCTGCTGCCCTTTGTACCTGGGAAGTAACCCGGGGTCTGCTGAGGCCGTCACACCCTGCCCACCATTCCAGATTCCTGCTGTCTCATGGAAAAAGCAACAGAACTCTTAGAAATGACCCAAGAAACCTCTTCAGAGATGACACAGGGCCCCCAAAGGGCACAAGAGCAGCTGGGACCTTCCTGTGTTTCCTAAAACTGAGGCTAAGGCTATGGAGAATAGGGAATATTTGGAGAAGCAGCTCTGACCTCAGAGATCAGGTTGGAGGATGAGATTCATGATTCTTGGACTTAGTACCTAAGTAAGGGCAAACCTAGAAGGCACAAGCTAGTCAGGACACTTGCTGGTCTTATCACGAGCCCTGAGTGTGAGCAGAATAGAGAAAAAGCTGGAAGAAACGCACAACTGGGTAGGGCCCACAACAGAACTTCCAGCTGCAGGTTTCCAGACCTGGGCCCCAGCTGTTGCTGGCTTGGGCTCCCGTGTTCTCCTGCTCACCATCGGAGATCCCTTGCCATTCCTTGAGACCCATCTAGTGAGGGGTATGAACGATGTCACTTACCGCTTGGCCACTGCTTATGCCAGGCACAATTCTCTGTGTGGCCTGCCACTGGGTCACACCTTCTAGACTTACTCAGCTAGGAGGGGCCAATCTTGGTGTCCAGTGCCCCTACTCTTCCTGTTCTAAGGAAGGGCATCGATCTGCCTGGGAAACCCACTTCCCAGCTCCTTTCTTTCCTGGACTATTACAGCAACCTTGTTTGGCAGCCCTGGCTCCTGCCTCCATTGCACTAATGCATTCATTGCACAGAAAGCCACTGTATCGATCTTCTAAAGGCACCACTCTAACCAGATTATCAGCATAGTCTAAACTCCTTTAATGCCAACCTCATTGCTTACTGAATAACACCTAAATACCTCCAAGGGACGTCCAAGATTTCAAACAATCCAGACACAACCTTCTAATTTCATCTCCAACTTTTCCCCACGTGAATCCCGCTGCGACCCCGTGCTCCAAGCATGGCCAAATACCTGCTTGTCCACATTGCACTGCATGTGCCAACCTTTTTGTCTTTGCTCAGTCTGTTCTTTTCATTCCTTCTTCTCTGTACTCACTGAAATTCCATCCATTTGTCAAGAAAATACCACCTCTTCGGTGAAGTCTTTTGGATGCCTCAGTTGGAAGTAACCACTCTTTTCTCTCTGTCTCTTAGCATTTGCTTTCATGTAACTTAGTCACCCCTGTTACCCTGCCTACTCTTCAGTGAATGTTCTGTCTTTTTTTAGCCTCACTTGTATATAATTCTTTGAAATCAAGATCACATATTACTATTCAGCTATAATTACTGACATGATGTGGATAGTCAGTAAATATTGGCTGAATCTGTACTAGCTGGAAGATGAAATTAGCAAGGATGTTCCATGGTGGTTCACAGACAGGAAAGCCTGGCCCTGTGTCCTCCACAAAATCAGCACATCCTCAAGGATGAAGCCGAGGGAGAAGTCAGAGCATTCCCAGGCCTGGTCACCTCTGAATGCTCAGTACTGGTCCTCAGCCGTCTCCAGTCTCACATCTGGGATTCCAGGGAATTTTTACAATGTCTAGAGACAGAGAGAGCCTTGACCTGGTGAGAACCAGAAATGACAAGCATCCAAACTATAGATCACCTGGGTTTTGAGATGCTGAGACAAGGAAGCCATGACACCCCAGACACTTAATCTTCCCACTCTTGCCTCACTGTCAGAGTAGGGTCCTCCTGAACATGACTCCTATTGAAGTGAGGGTCAGGAAGGTCATCCATGACATTAGGCTCCAACCAACAGTGTCAAGATGGATTGGGTGTCAGAAGTCTCAGAAGTCATGGATGACTTCTGTTTTGCCCTGCACACAACCCAGGGTCCCTTGGCTTTTTATTTTTCTAATCTCTGTGGTGTGGCATAAAGAAAGGCTAGGTGTCAGCTGCTGGCTGCTGCTTCTGTTCATGTTTCCTTAGGAACTGTATTCCCTATAAAACAGGGAGGGTGGCAGAGGGCCTTGACAGCCACCTTCCCCTACCCTACTTAGGGAAAGAATTCCCAGTGTTGCAGAAATTCCATGGGGCATGAAGCTTCTGCAGGGTGACTTGGTATTGTAGTTTGGATTTAAAACAGTCCCTAAAGCCTCACGCATTTGGAAGGTGATTGGATTACGGAGGTGCTATAGCCGCCCTGCTGTCGGGAGGTAGGTCAAAGGAGCCAGCTCACTATGGGTGTGATCTAGAAAGGCATATTTTCCTCCCTGCCTCCTCCCTTCTCTCTGCCTCTTGGAGCCATGACGCAAGCAGCTGTCCTCTGCACCATGCCATTTCTGCATTTGAGCCAGCTGACATTGGACTGAGGCCCCTTGAAACGGTGAGCCAGGGTAAACTCGTCTTCCTTTAAGGTGCAAGTGCCAGGTATTTGGTCTCACCAACGAGAAAGTGATAAAGACCCTTGAGCTGGAGGTGGGTGAGAAGAAAGCGGCTAGAGGGAGAATCTGGCCCAGAGACCCCAGGTGTGCAACAGATGCCTGGCTCACATGAGGCCTGCAGGGTGCTTGGGAGCCACCATCACCATTGTTACGTTAGAGGGAAAAGAGAAATCTTTTGGGTATTTGGCTTCTGCGCACGATTCTGGAGCCTAGGGCGTCACCCACAGACCTGCCACTACTAGCTGTAACTGAAACTCCAGCTGGCTCCAGCATGCAGAGCACAGTTCACTGATGATGTTGAGTGGCAACCACTTAATTCCACTGAACTCTCATTGGTAAGCAGGGCTTTAGCAAGACTTCTGACAAATACCGATAACTGACTAGTGTGGGTTGCTTTGTGTCATCCCAAAATTCATATATGAAAGTCCTAACCTCCAGTACCAGAATGTGACCTTATTTGGAAGTAGGGTTCTTACAGATGTAATTAGTTAAGATGAGGTCATTAGCATGGGCCCTAATCCAAGATGGCTACTATTAAAAAGGAGATTTGGACACCGATACCCGCACATATGGAGAGTGCCTTGTAAAGAGACACAGGGGAAAGGTGTCATCTACAAACCAAGGAGGGAGGTCTGGAGCAGATCCTTTCCTTGCAGCCTCAGAAGCACCCAGCTCTGGGATGACCGGATTTTAAATTTTCAGCCTCCAAAACGAGGAAACAACAGATATCTGTTGTTTAGGGGCACCTCAGGCATGCCATGCTGTTCCAACAATCTTCAAAAATTCTCTCTCTATATCATATTTATTTCATCTATCCTAACAGCAGCTCAATGAGTTAGGTCCTTCCATTTATCCTCCTTGTGCAGTGAGGACTCCAAGGCTCTGAAAGGCTAGGAATCTTGCCCAAGGTAGTAAATTGCTATACCATTATTTGAGCTCCACTGCTCGATTCCAGAGTCCTTTCTTTGCATTGTCTATTGCTGTCTGAGCAGGAGAGATGTTCTGATGAATGATGCTGCCCTGAGGGCTGGGCTGAAATGAGCTGTGCCTAGCTGTCACACTGTTCATGTGGACACGCTGGATGCATTGCTGTCAACACCAATAGGCTTACTGCTCATGCTGCTCAGGACAGACAGCAGTGACTGCTCCCAGATGATCACACAGCTCTGCAGTGGCCAACAGAACAGTGTGGAACCCAAGCTGGCAGGAGGAGTCGGGAAAGAGGGTGAGGATTCATTGACCTGTAAGCAGGGTCACATGACCGGTAAGCAGGCCCATGGGGATTCGGAGTAACCAGAAAATAGATGGACAATTATGCTGAATACTGCCCAGGGAGGAATCAGGTTAAACAAGGAGGCATAAATGCAGGATCTCACACCCACAGAGACCAGGGAAGCTGCAGTTCAAGGACAGAGTCAGCCCGAGGCTGGCCTAAATGTGGGATAGGAAGAGGAACTCTCAGCAGAGACACTGCACCAAGGTCAGAAGTGGTCTCAGGGGCTGATTCCCTGGAGTCTGAGTTTGGTAGGAACAAGGCATAGAGGATAAGAAGCTTTTGCGTCACTAACCAGAGAAAAAACTCCCTTTACACAAATGAAGCAAGGGGGGAAATCTTATGCAAAGTGACAGGTTATACTATAGGCATAGAGCCCACCCCTTTCTATTTGGGGTTCCTCATTCAAGTCCAGTGATAACAGCTCTTGGGGAAAATGTGTCCCCTTCACTTATCTGCCCATGCCAGGCCCTTACATACCAACAGGCCCCGTAGACGCGCCTCGGCCGGTTCCAGGCGGGTTCCATTCACTATCAGCTCCCGCCATTTCTCGCCTCAAGTTTCTGGGGTCTCAGATACGGGCTTACAGACTAAGTCATGGGGCCGTGACAGGCCTCAGGAAGCTGCTGGCGGGAACTTGCTTCCCGTCTTGGGCTGTGTGCACCCAGCTTCCTCACATAGCTTAATGTTCTCAAATATATGCATCTACTTTTCTTGCCAAGTGAGTGAGCATTTTAAGTGTCAGTTGTATATTCTAATGCACATTATTGAAAAAAATTCCAGATGAGGCAAAATTTCCAAGTCCCATTTTGAGTGGGCCCTCCAGTAGGAAGGGCAGATATACTTCATCCAATTTCCAACGTAATTAATTGGTAATGGCTGCCTAGAGCTGTGTGGAGAAAGATCCTGAGGAAGTAATGTCCCTTGATCAATAGAGACATTTGCCAAGAGTGTAACTATGGAGAGCAGGGCACAGAGGTCACACATGTGTGACTCTAGGCCTCTGGCTTTCTTCCTGTCCACATGCCTTGACTCCGGTCTTGTCAGTACCATGGTGCTGGGCCAGGGTATCGGCACATAAGTATCCACATTTCTGTGTTGATCTGTCAGACTTCAAGAAGATCACCCAGTTCTCAGATTCTACGAATGCACACCCTAAACTCGTGTTTCTCCCCAGCACCCCACAGGGGGAGCCGTTGGAAGAAGCAGCATAATTCTTGAAGTTCTTTGGGGTAACAGCCTAACAAGCAGTGCCTCAAGAGCCACGGAGATATCCCCACCCTCCCACCCAGTCATAGCATCTCGTTGATGTTATGCTGAGGACACACTTCAGAAGATGAGGACTGCATTCGTTCCTGAATGGAGTAAACTCCCTGCGGACGCGAGGGCCTGGGGAGGGTCACTCGGCGGAGCACTCGTAGTCTCTGTCATCAGCAACCTCTCACTTCCCCCACTCACTCTCCACTCCAGATGGCCCCGGGAGCTCCTTGGCTTCCTCCCTCTGCTTCCTTAGATAATCCAGCTCTCCACGACTCCTTCTGCAATGCTCTCCCTCCCTGACTTCCGGATACTTGGCTGCACAAAGAGCTCTGCGTTCCTCCCTGCCCGCTCCACAGAAGGTAGTGAAAATGGCTATTCGTGGTGCAAATTTTTTCCCTGCCTATACTATGGAATATCAGACAGTGGTTAGGAAAGAGCAAGTTATATCTGTGCACACTGAATGAAAAAGGATTCCATGATTTATCATAAAAATTTTAAGGACATAATTTTTTTTTTTTTTGGTACTGGAAATCAAACTCAAGACATTATGCTTGCTATGTCTCTGGTCAGTATCATAAAAGTTTTAAAACTCCCAACCTTGAGGCAAGGCAGTACAGCAAGCACCATTCTCATAGATCCACGAGGTCTGGCAGGCTTTGGGCCTAACAGGCCACCATGGTTCTGACCTGTAGCAGGGAGAAGGGATTGTGAAGGAGAACGGTTAGTTTTTTACTCTATGTAACTGTGTTATTTGATTTGTTTTAACAATGAAAATATATTAATTGTGCAATTTTTAAAAAGAGATATAGGATTCCAGCTGGAGGATGCAAACCAAGGAAGGCCAAATTCCCAGGTTCTTGAAGAAGTCAAGCTTAACCCTGCGCTGGTCTGCTGGTCGCCATCTGCTTGCCCACTCCACAGGCCTTGAGGAGCAGGAGGCAGGGGTCCTACTGGAGGTGCTGAGTGGAAGCTCGATGCTCTTGCTTTCAGCACTGGGGCATCACGAGAGGGTGGCCTCCTTCCCTCCTCTGGATGCTGTGGCCTTTTCAAACCCCTGCCTGCTCCCCAGGGGCTCCTTCTTCAGCCTGAGCCCTGACAGATACTCTGTATTCACCAGAACCACAGCTCCTCAAGCGGAGAGGGAGGGGACACCAAGCTGCAGCTGTCCTTCTGCACCTTCCTCAGGCTTCGCCAAACCACAGCTGGTGACTCTGAATGAAAACAGGGAAGTCCTAGCCTCTGTTCTGCCCTGTGGTCCTCACTCCCTTGCCTGCTGCCCACCATGCCTCAACCCAACGAAAGCAAGAAGAGCAAGGCAGTTGTGGCTTCAACCACTGGACCAGGGCCGAGGAAGCAAGAGCCTCGAACATCCTCCCACATCAGACAAGAATTTCCCTGCTGCAGGAAGAAAAGGCCTAGCAATGTCACTGGGCAGCTCTGGTCCTTGTCTCCATTAGGTATAAATCATATCATGGACTAATTGAGAGTATTGTATCACACCAATATATTCCAACCTCCTCTAATGTGCCTTTCTGTTCTGCAGAAGCTGATAAAAGAGAACTGTATTACCCAGACTCTTCTAGACAGGCAAGACACTCTAGATAGGATTAGGTTCGGCCAGTAACATGCACTAAAGCAAGACGCACAGGACCAAGGGCCCAGCGCCTGCCCCTCCTGATGTTTCTGTAAGCAACTCTTCTGCAGAAGTGCTTGCTTTTTCTGCAGCTGGTGGCTGTGGTCCGTGGGCTCAGACACTGGTGTCCAGTGTCCAGAGAAAGGCTGGCCATCTTTTGCTGGTATCCTGTGAAGAGCTGGCATGGTTCTCGGGCGGCAGCTGTGCAAATTGACAGGTGGTTTCCTGGGAGTAGAAGGTGCTCTGGCCTTTGAGACCTCTATCTGGATCCAGGTTGGGGGACTCAGAGCCCATGGACAGATTTCCTCCAGGCCTGCTCCTCCTGGCCACCACAAAATCTTAAGTGGGTGGGGGTCAGCTCTGTGAGCATGCACAGGTTGGTCTGACTTTGGAAGTGCTGCGGTTTTGGAGCCTCAGCAGCAATTGAAAATTAAACAGTTACACTTTTTTTTTGGTACCGAGAATTGAACTCAGGACCTTGAGTTTGCCAGGCAGGTGCTTATGTCACTGAGCTATATCCCCAATGTTTTTTTTTCCTTTTTGGTAATGGGAACCAAACTCAGGACCTTGCACTTGCCAGGCAGGCACTTGTGCCCCTGAGCTATATCCTAGGGCCAACCATTGAATTTTTACATCCAACTCCTCCAAATTAAAGCCACAAAATGCCAAAAAAAAAAAAAAAAATTCCAACCCAATCTATTCTTTCACTCATCTCCCCACAGACCCCATCCACATACTCACCTCTAATGCTGTCAGCCAACCAAATGGAAACTCCATTGGCTAATTGAAGAGACAAATACAGGGATTTGAGGCAGGTCACAGGCTCAGTGATTTGCTTTATGATATTTGTAATTTCTGGACCAAGCTGTACAGGTTAGAATGAAAAGTGGAGACTGGGGTTTTTATTGCTCTTGCCTTCCATCTTTAAGGCATCAGTGTCACATGCCAGCTGCCAGGGGGCTCTCTCCTGCACACACACTCCTTCCTGGACACTTTTCAGCACCCGCTCTCTCCCACATTCTCCTGATAAATATTTACAGTTTAAGAGACGGCAGGCTGGACAGCACACAATAGCCGTGGATCCCACCCACGGCGGTTCTTGCTTGGTGTCAGCCTGGCTTGTAAACGTCTCCGGGTGTAGGGCAGGGTGTCCTGGGGAAGAAGCCATAAACATATCCTGCCTGGCTGAGGCCCTAATGAATAGAATCTTAAACCCAGGTACCAAGCCTGTGTTTGCAACACAGCCCATGAGTTTTAGTTCTCTGAGGGACTCAGGCTCAATAGAAGACTAGCATGAAGATAAGATAGATTTGACTTTTGAAAGATGACTCTTTTTTTTTTTGCACGTAGAGAAAAAGTGTCCAGAGAGTTCCCTCCCTGAAAAGATCCCCTCTTGCAGCTTCTAGAGATTTTCTAGGCCCTAGGCTCCTTTGAGAATATGATTAAAGTTCTGGATACTCTCCCCTAACGGACGCACAAAATAACACTTGTGTGAGAATCATTCAGAGACTGAAGGATGAATTGGAGGCAGGACGCTGCCTTCCAGTAACTCATAGGCTTGCAGAGGAGGTAAACAACAATGCACATGTAAGTAGAGATGGGAAGATGACCAGCACTTGAAGTTTTGGGGAGCTTGAATATTTGCAGAGTTCAGGGAGACAGTGATCAAGTTATAAGGTGAGGGTTAAGCAGAGCACAAAGGGACCAGTCCTAAATGCCTTCTTTCATACTCCAAGTGTCTGCTGAAGGCCTATGCCCCTTGATACGCAAGTTAGATGGCCTTTGACTTTCTGATTCCCTTGAAATCAAATACCTTCTCTATCACTTCTCAGCCTTTTGACTAAGATCAAGTACAAACACCCTCTCCAGTATTTCTGCTGTTTCCTTGGGAGGATGCACGGTCTCTTGACTCTTCTAAGCTCTCTGAACTCAGGCTTCCTCTCGCACCATGTCTGTCACTGTATTGTTTTCTCCAGCATAAAATTTAGCCATTCCTTTGGATTCAGTGATTTTTTTTTAAATGAATCACACCAAGCATTTACCCAGGCTTTGTTGGAAATACCGAGTGGGGAGTGGGGATCCTGGAAAATGATAGTATAATACAGCACCCGACTTTCTGCCATCCACTGAGTCTTTCTGTCTTCTCTCTACACTTTTGCTTTCTTTCTTCTCTTTTTAAGGAGCAACTCAGAAAGTTCCTGAAGGCTTGGGGTGATCTGACACCAAGGCCTAGGGTAAGAGTTGGGTTAGGGTACTGGCCGGGGATACCCTCTGTCTAAACACTTACCAGCATGCCCTTCCAAAACACACACAGTGATTCTTCTAAGAGGAATCCAGCAATAAAAGTCTCCATCCTGCTTGGGTTGGTTAGTTGAAAAGAAAAAAATCCACTCTGGCTAGATGCAGTGAGAGTGGATTTACGACAGGGTATTAAGTGTCTTACAGAACTACAAGCAGGGATTTAGAAGAGTTTAGGATGAGTTTTTGGCAAGGCTCCCCAAAGGAGACCTGGGCCACCAAAGGAGTTGCAGGCTGCCTCTGACTAGGAAGCTGCTTGCTCTAGGACCAAGGCTAATTCTGCCGCAAGGCCCCCAGCAAGACAGATGACCCCCATCTCTCAATATCCACTAGGGTAGTGACAGGAGTCCAGGTCGTCTGCTTCTGCTCCCAAAGAAAACTCAGCCCCTTTACTGCAAGGCCAGCACAAAGAGAGTAGCTAATGGTCTCTGCCAGCAATGGGCCAGATCTCCCACAGTGCATCTGAATCCCCTCTGGAGTCCCAGACACATGGAAGTCTGGGAAACGTAGTTTTTAACTTTCCAGCCTTTATGGTTTGGACAGCACAGAAGGTTGAACAAGAGTCTACTGTGGCTATGTAAACCATACCATGTCATTTTAAACGGCAAGAGGAAGGCAAGGGAGAGAGAGAGGAAGCTTACTTTTATCAGTCACCTTCTAAGTATTAGGTAACTTATAACTATTACTTATTTAACTCCCATTACACACACCAAGTAGGTATTATGGCCATATTAAAGGTGTGAGAACTGAGGTTTACAACAGCCATTTTATTTGCTCCAAATCCCATCAGGCTGGACACATCCCTGGACGGGAGGGAGAACCCTTGCTCCAACCTCCCAGAGAAGCTGAGGACACACCAAATGTTCCTCACGGCCTCCACTTCGATGTCCTCTTTGCACAAGCTTCTCCTCTTTTGACACCCTGATCATCTCAGGAACCGCCCAATCTGCTGGCTTCTGCCTAGGTGTCTTCCGCAGGGCTGACACGTTTGCTGCTACCCTTCTGGAAGCACACAGCCCGCCTCTCGGACAACCTCTTCCGGGGAGTCTTTTATTGCTTCCTCCAACACCACCAGCTCTAGAACATGAGTGTACAACTGCTTCATAAATCCAAACCCGACCTCAGCCTCTGGGTATTTACCCTGGTGACCTCGTCATTGCCCCTTCTTTATCTGCCATAGGAATATTGACCTTACCCTTTCAAGTGGTACCTTTGGATCTGAAATTGCTTTGGTTGTCAGTTACCAGCTACACTGTACATGTGACTGGTTTCTGAGTTCCAACCTCAGATCCCCACTTGCAATTTCTCACAGCGTTCAGATTTGTCTTCCTTGGGTTGGTGTGGTTTTCCCAAGTGGCACCAGCACATGGTTCAGCTCATTCTGTTTCCCACAACCCACTCTGAAGATGCAAAGAAAAAGAAAATGATCTTATATAGAACATGAGCTTAGCGATTTTTATCAGAAGGGGACTTTAGAATGCCTCTGAACCTGCCAGGCATTACATGTTTTAATAATGCCAGGAACTGTGAATCCCAGTACTTAGGTGCTGTATTTATGGTTTTTGGTTTAATCTACACAAAGATCCTAGGAGACTGTTCTCCTTTTTAAGGATGAAATTCTTAAAAGACATGACAGATTACTGACTTGTCTGTGGTCACAGAGTTAATACAGCGCTTGAACCCTTCTAGGCGGATCAGATCCTGGACGCCCAGCTGCTATGCTCCGTTGCCTCCCTGGCAGAATTTGATTTTCTAAGGTTATTTTTGCTTCTCCTTCCTGCCTAGGTCAGAATCTGGTGTGTCAGAAGTTCTCTTTTCTCCTTATTTCCTCTACCACTGTCAGGAAAAAAGTTAGGTAAACACATGAGGAGAACTTCTCTCTTTCTTTTTTACTGTTCCTTCTCCAGGAAGGTCACCCAGATGAAATCTCACACAAGAGGCGGCCATCGGTGAGATAGATGACATTTTACCCTGGGAAAGCAACCCTAAGATTGGGCCTCAGAGAGCCCTGGTTGGGAGCTAAACTCCACTGCACTGTATCTGAGCAGGTAACTCTTTCTCTGAGCTTTCCTTGTCATCTATGAAATGGGGCAAGTGGTGTCCACTTCTCCAAGTGGTTAGAGGGAATAAATGAGCAAGTGCTTATGTATGCAAACATACGTATAAATACATATATATATGGGGTCAGTCAAAGTTTCCTGCCCTTATTGAATTCAGAAACCTTGGCCTGACTCTCAGCGCATGCAAAAAAAAAAAAAATCCCTTTAGAGATTTATTGCTCGACAGATTTGAATTGTTTCATTTTCCCTAATAAGGCAGAAAGGTTAGTTTGTCTTGGTTTAAAGAACCATTTTCTTCCTCTCTGTCGTATACATAAAGCTCTAAGGACCATGCAAGGTGCATCGTGATCACATTGAGGACCAAGAGGCCAAAGGAGGGGAGGAAGGAACAGCCTCCTCACTAAAGCAGCGTCTGGATCCATCCCAGGCTTCCCAGGAATTCTGGAGGGAGGAAGATGAGCTTTTCTGAAAACAGAAAATCGGACTTGAATGCGCTAAGCAATCGTGAAGATTTATTGACGGACAGAATCTAAAGCCTAGAGGCATTGTGGGCTTCTGTCATGGGCTGTTCAGAGGGCTGTGTTTGGGGGCTCAAACTCTGTCTCTAGGTCTCATAGCTGCAGCTCTCCATCAAGCTTTTCCGAACCAGACTTTTCTGGGCGTAGCAGGAGGGCATGGGTCGTCTCCAGGGCTCCCTCCTTCCTCACACACACCTGGTGGGTCAGTGCAGCTGGAGGGCCGCTCTCAAAACAATGGCAGTGGCCGTGGGAGTGCCAAGGGCTGCACTGATGGCCTTAGGCCAGTGGGAACCTACACTGGAAACTGAGTCGACTTAATCCTAGACCTAAGTCACATGGCTACCATACACAGGAGTGGGGAGGGCATGGAGGTCTGGAACGGTCACTTGTCCAGTACAAAGACCTTCTGTCAGTGTTGGTGTACTGTATTATGTGTGTGTCCCTGATGTGCCTGCAGGTGTGTTTGCTTGTGTGTATTGTGTGCATGAAGTGTGTCATGTGCCTGGGTGTGAACTGTGTGTGGTTGTGTGTTTATGTGCAGGGTGCATGTACTAGTTGAGAAGACCCTATGGCTGGGCCAAATGTGGCCTTTGTGTACACTGGAGTCTTATGAAGAGCAAGACAAATGTCATCTCCTCTTCTGCCCAGGGTTCACCCCTCTTGCACCGAGTCCTGGTCCTGCATGGCCCTCTGCTGCCCTCTGCTGGGCTATTGCCTACACAGCCTGGGCTCACCAGCCGCCACGAGTCACACAGCTCTTGGCCCACATGCCCACAGTCCCCTGGATCTGGGGACAGGAACATGGCTCATTCATCTTCACGCACCCATCAGCACGCATTGTGCTGGGACCTGCGAACAGTATTTTACCCCTTCTGAGTCCCATGTCCTCAACAGTTTTTCATCTCCTCCCTCAATTTTAAGGGGAGGAAAGGGTTAAAACTACTTTACAGAGTCATGGTGGGATTAAAAGCGCTTACTCTCCCAGGAGTCATATGTTTACTGTGTGTCTGCTGTTTGCTACACACTGTGTTGGAACCAAGGATACAAAAAGAGTCGAGAAGAAACAATCCCTGCATTAATGGAGCTTCCTGCCCTGTACAATCGTGAAGTAATGAGTCACGAAGGAAATAAAACACTGGGGAGGACTTTGACAAGGCCAAGCCACTGGGATGATAAAGGGCAATGTGAGGATGAAGATGAGTCACCGCAAAGGGACAGAGGTCTGGGGTGGTCTTCCACGGAAAGAGGTAAGAAATAAAGCACCAAAGAGGAAGACCAAGGCTTGCAGTCTGGAGAGCTGAGGGGAGCGGACCTGAGGCAAAGGAGCAGAGAAGCCACCACAGGGCTGAGGAGAGAGGCAGGAAGAGGCGTCCCCCTGTCTTCCTGCTGCGCCTCCCCGCGGCTGGCCCGTTCCCTTCCACCTGTCTCCCCTGCTAGTGTTTCTCGGGCATGCGTCCTGGGTTCTTCTGCCCACACCGTCTCCCTGCTCAGTCATCTCATCCACTGCTACACCCCTAAACAAGAGTCACACATAGCTTTGTGTCTCCACCTAGACCCCCTTCAGCCCCAAATCCGCACTTCAGATACCTGCTATTTGCTTTCTGCTTCGTGACGGTTCAAACCTCTCAACCATAACGTTGTCACCTTTGCTATAACCCCAGACCCCTCCCCTCACTCCCAAATCTACTTCTCAGAGACGTCCCCGGATCAGCAAATATAAGACTATAAATAAGCCTGAATATGCTATTTTTAAAAAGTCCCTCAACCTTCCCAAACCGCTGCTATTTTTCTATTTCAGAGTGTTTATATAAATAAGATGGTAAATTCGAATTATCCAGAAAGGTATCAAAGGAAGGGAGGCTGGGAACTCTATTCCTCCCCCCTCCCCCCATACCCAATCATCAATGACTCTTGTTGATTTTACCTTAAAGATGGGTCCTGACTGTGTCCATTCCTCCCCTTTCCTCCGCCCACACCAGGGCTGAGGAGCAACAAGCACCACCGGCCTGGGCACTGTCACAGCCTCCGAACTGGCCTCCCTGCAACAAGCCCCCTGTGCCCACCTGGCCTCCATGTGACATTTTCTACTCTGGGAAGCTGGAGCACGTCCCCTCCCTACTTCAGATTCATTAACTGCCTCCCTTTGAACTGGAAACAAAACCGAGCTCCTCAATGGGTCCACAGGGTCCTACAATACCTGACCTACTTTTCAACCCCATTTCCTGTGTTGTTCTCATCCCTGTTCAGTGGGTTCACCACACGGGTCTTTTCAAAGTTCCTTCAAATAGACCTAGGTGCTTTCTGCCTCCCAAGCTTCGCACAAGCTTCTTCCTTTACCTGGAATGCTCCTGCCTCATCTGCGCAAAGCTGGTGACTTCTGGCTCTGCAAACGTCAGGCTAACCATTGCCCAGTCAGCAAGATTTCCTCTGCCCACTCTAACCCAAGTCAGTCCTGATGATACTGAAACAGATTTGGAAATGCCCACCAGTAAAGATATAAGAGAAGTGATGGAACCAAAGGAAAATCAGAAGGAGACACAGACCCACAGCGAGGGGCTGGAGATATAGCTCAGCAGCATAAGCGCTTGCCTGGCAAGCCTGAGGTCATGAGTTCGATTCCTGGTACAAAGAAAAAAAAACCACAGGGAATTCAGTGCATCGTAAAAGTGAAGCTTCAAGTCTCTTGAAGGAAAGAAAGCTTAGTAAATACTGAAGGCACAGCTGGTCGGTGCTACCAGAACAACAGCAAGATGGAGTCACTCTCTCATTCCTTACCCTCAGGGCAATTCTGAGTGAGTCAAATATTCAAGTGTAAAAATGAAATCACAGCCAGGCATGGAGGCGCACACCTGTAATCCTGGTACCTGGGAGACTGAGGCAGGAGGACCGTTGCAAGTTCGAGGCCAGCATGGGCTACAAAGTGAGCTCAAGGCCAACCTGAGCTGCATAGTGAGACCCTGTTTCAAAAAGACAAAAAAAAAAAAAAAAAAAAAAAATCACAAAATGTCTTTAAAATGTGGGTTAGTTGATTACCAATCTAAATGAAGCCTTTTCTGAGAGGACTATAAAAGCCAGAAGCCTTAAAAAACAAAATTAGTATATGTATATAGCAATCCAACTTGTCATATAAAGAAAATATTGAATCAAAAGACTAGCTTCAGAGCCCGGGGATATAGCTCAGTGGCACAGTGCCTATCTGGCAAATACAAAGTCCTGAGTTCGATTCCTGATACCAAAAAGTAAAAAAAAAAATTTTTAAAGACTAGCTTTCAAGATGGGGAAAGCCTTCACAACATAATTATCAGAGTTCTTTTTCTTAATTTAAATGAAACTGATAGAAATGAATATTTAAAAGGACCAAATATAAAATTGTGCCAAGAATAGATATGTCTTACGGAAAAACAAATTTGAAACACTGTAAACATATGGAGACCGGGTGTGGTGCCACATGCCTGTCATTCCAGGACTAAGGAGGCTGATGCAGGAAGGTAGCTGTGAGTTCAAGCCTAGCCTGAACTGCATAGTGAAACCTTGTCTCAAAAAGACAAAAAAAAAAAAGAAAGATGCTCTATTTCAGGTGTAATTAAAGAAAAAGAAATAGAAATAGCGAGAAGATTGGGCCAGTGATGCACCTCAGTCATAAAGTGCTTCCCTAGCATGCACAAGGCCCTGGGTTTAATTTCCATACCAAAACAGAAGAGGAAATAAAAGGCAAGAAGACCCCCTCCTCCCACCAGCTCCTCATCAGATTGGCAAAAGGCTCCTCCAGTGCCGGAATGTGAGTGGAGTGGTACCGTCCCTTTTCAGTGAAAAGCAATGCAGTTGCTGGGGTGGAACCCAGGGCCTTGTGCCTGTTAAACCGGTGCGCTAACCCAATCAACGTTCACAACCCCTGACGCAATCTTACTGGGGGTTAACTTGACATCATTTACCAAAATTTAAATCCTAATCCATTTGCCAGGTAACAAATGTTGGCTCAATTTGAGCAAAAATGGTACAAAGGCAGAAACTGGAAAGTATAAAACAATTCCAAACATTGCTCCAGTGATAAAAGAAAAGTGCTGGGCATGTGGTATGTGATTGTAATCCTAACACTGGGAAGGCTGAGGCAGGGGGATCACTCTGAGTTCAAGGTCAGCCTGGGATACAGGTGAGATCAAGGCCAAAAAGCAAGGAATTTAGGCATGGTCACATTGCGTGCGTGCGTGCGTGTGTGTGTGTGTGTGTGTGCGCGCGCGCGCGCACGCGTGCACAGAAAGCTTGGCAGAATTGTTATAAAAGCAAAGTCTAAAGTGTCCGTCGAAAGTAGATAAATTATCCATCATCTGTCACCCACATAACACAAACCGTACAGTGGTTAAAGATAATAAAGTAGACCTGGGTGTGCTGAAGAGTATTGATGACATGTGGAAAGATTTTTCAAGACAGCTTAAAAGCATGTTGTAGAGGAAAATGATGCCTTTTGTGTAAGTTCTGACACTGGCCAGTCTGTGGGCGTGTGCATGTCTGAGCTGGAAGGTATGCGTTTTACCTCTGGGGAGAGAAAACAGGACGAGTGGGATTCTGCCTTTTCACTTTGTATCTGAAGTAAAGCTGAAGGTCTTGAGATTTTTTACTTTGGATTTATATTATCTTTAACTCTTATTTTTAGAAACCTGTGTTGCTTCTCTCTCTGTGTGAGCCCTTTTACACCGGCTCTGTACCGAACAATGGACTCCCTTTAAGCATTAGTCCTCCGCAGCAAGCAAGATGTTAAGCTTTCTCAGGGGCAGGCACAGCAGGGATACTGCAAGAGGAGGAGGCTTTCCTGGTATTTTGTGGAGACTGGGAAGGTGGGGGGGTCTTTGTTACCTTTCTCTTATTGCTGAGACAAAACACCCAACACGCACAAGTTAGGGAGGAAAGGTTTGTTCAGCTCATAGTTTGTAGAGTTTTGGGTCTATAATCAGCTGGCTCCAAGGCAGGGTGCCACGGCAGAGGGGCAACAGTTCGTGGCAGTGGAAGACAGCAAAGGCAGCAAGAGCCGGATATCCCAGCACTTGGAGGCTGAGGCAGGAGGACTGTTGTGAGTTTGAGGGCAGCCTGGGCTATAAAGTGAGCTCTAGGCCAGCCTGAACTGCACAGTGAGATCCTGTCTCAAAAAGGCAAAAAAAAAAAAAAAAAGCAACAAGAGAGGAGCACAAGGGGAAAACAAGCCTCCTTCTGCCCCTTTATCTTGTACAGACTGCTGGGGTTAGGGCGGTGCCAATCCAATCAGTGGAGTGATCTAGCAATCACCCAGCCTTAATCCCAGCAGCCTTAATCCTAGCACAGCAGCATGCATCACTCACAAACTCTAGATTCAGCTACCTCTGAAAAAGCCAGCCCCCCATGACCGCATGAGGCTTTGAGGGGACATCTAGACGCAAAGCATCACTGGGGTAGGACATATGGTGCGCCAGCCATAGGCACAGAGATCCACTCTGCAACCTGGCATCCTCAGCCGACCCATAACCTTTCCACAGGCCCCTGCGTGAAAACTGGCCCCCTTTCTGCCCCCAGCATCTGAAGGTTCCTGCGCAAACCTGTGCTCTGACCACAGTACTCAGGGTGGTAGCCTGGCCTAAGCAGACAATTTATCTACTCTGTGATAACTGCACCTTACCTTTTCTGGTGAGGTCTGAACTCCTTCCAAGTGTGTGCTTCTTTGGGGAGATTCCCTGACCCCTAAGCTACCAAATTAATTTTGCTTACATTTCATAGTCACTCCTTTAGCAGAGTTAGAGATTCTTTCTATTAACCTTCCTCTCACTGTGTGGACCCTAAGACAGTGTGATACAATAAGAAACGTATACAGATATTTGTCAGTTCCTGGCATAGAGTTTATAATTTCCTAAGCAATAGGGGTGCTACGTGCATCATTTGTTCTAATAATTTGGTCTCTGATCACAGTCCCTGACATAGAGCTCCTAATCTCTTGGAATTGCCCAGGTGATAGGAGCATCCTTTGTTCAAATGAGGTGATTTCTAGTAGGCTCATGGCGTCTGGTCCCCAAAAAGGCCATGATGAAAAGCTTGGAACTTTTAGCCCCAACCTGCATCTTCCAGTGGTAGAGAAAAGCTGGAGATTGAACTGACAATTGCTAACAGCTGGGTGATGAAAGCTTCATAAATGTCCCTGAAGTAGAGGGCTCAGAGGGCTTTGCGAGTCCTGAATACACAGAAGGTGGCGAGCCTGGGTGGGAATGGAATCCCCAAGTCCCATACCCCGTGCCTTGCCCTATGCGTCTCTTCATCTGACCATTCATCTGCCTCCTTTATCATATCTTTTATTAATATAATAAGGTGTCAAGAATAAGCATTTCTCTGAGCTCTGCTCTAGCCAACTAATGGAATGAGAGACAGAGGTCTTGCAGGTCTCCAATTTATAGCCAGTTGGTCAGAGGTACAACTGTCTTAGTCACTTTCTTATGGCTGGGATGCAGCACCCGGCACCTGTACTTTAATGGAGGAGAGGGTTCCTTTGGCCCACAGTGACAGTCCAGGCTTAGGTGGTTCCAAGGCAGAGCAGCACAGCGGAAGGGCCTGGGCAGAGGAAAGGCACTTGCGTAATGTTGGTCAGGAAGCAGATCAAAAATGGAGGAGCTGGGAAAAGAGATACAGCTTCCCAGGTCATGCCCCCAATGACCCACCTCCTCTGACCCCACCTCCTAAGAGCATGTCAGCCATATCAACCCTGTGATCCAATCACCTTCCAAAAGCAAAGCCTATGAGTTTATGGAGGCTCTTGGGAAATGCTCTAAACCATTAACAAAAGTCACAACCTCTGGCTTGCAATTGGCACCGGAAATTGTGACAGGTTCAGTCTTGCAGAACTATGATCTGTGGCATGTGATGCTGTCTCCAGGTAGTGTCAGAACTGAATTAAATTACAGGACACCAGACAGGTGTCCACTGCAAAATTGCTGTGCAGGAAGCACTGCACATGCATAGCGACAACCCAGTAAGTGCCTATGTTGAATGGAGCATGTCTGAGTGTGAGAATAGAAGGAATTAAAGTTGTTTTACATTTTTTTTACATGCAAAAGCTATTTCACTGGGCTGGGAATATAGCTCATTGGAATAAGTGCCTGCCTGGCAAGTGCAAGGTCCTGAGTTTGAGCCCCAGTAATGCAAAAAAAAAAAAAAAAAAAAATGATTTCATCAGTGGTTTCTGTCTTAGCACCTATGTATTTCATAGTGCTTGCCCTAATTTATTAATTATTTCCTTTACTTAATTACTAATAAGTTATGTGTCTCCCAGAGACCATATACTCCATATGACAAAGATCATGTGTCTCGTTGGCACCTTCTCACCTAGCACATAATAGATGCCCAGTAAAACTGTGACTGAGTAGAAAGCAATAAAGTGTAGGGATTTAGAGTGTGGGTTTCCAGCCGTCTTCCATGGGTTAAAATCCTGGATCACCAGTTTTGCACGCTTGAATCTGATAATCAGAATGACAGATCTGAAAACAACAATATGCAGCATAAGAACTATTGTTGAACTCCTACCATCTTGTATGGTGAAGTTCTGCATCATTTCCAATGTTTTTTTTTATTATTGTTACTGTCTTTGATTGTTCGATCAGTCTTACATTCTTAAGTCTGGTGGACTGAGCAACTTGGTTGAAGACAACAGTATGTAATGTAGCAACCACTGTAAATTTCTATCATTTTGTCTTGAGGTCATGTATTGTTTTTTGTTTTGTGTTGTTTTGATTTTGTCTTTATTGTTGTTTTGTTAGTTTTTTTTAATTTTTAAAACAAAAACAAAATTCCTGGATCAGCCTTTAATAACTGTAAATCTTGTCAAGGTACTTAGCTGTGTCTCTACTTTCTCATCTACAAAATGGGAATTATAATAGTGCCTATCTTGTAAGAATTTTTTTTCTTTTTGACTTTTTGAGACAAGTCTTGCTATGCAGTTCAGGCTGGCCTTGAGTTCACTTTGTAGCCCAGGCTGGTCTCTGACTTGCAACGATCCTCCTGCCTCAGCCTCCCGAGTGCTGGGATTACAGGTGTGTGCCACCACATCTGGCCTACTTTGTAAGATTCTTGTGAAGGCAAAATTAGTTAATATATGTTACAGCATTTAGGAAAGTTCCTGGACATTGGAGTGCTACAGAAATGTGTTATGTGAAAATATGCTAAGGGCAATGGAGACTGTCTGGAGACTGGTGGAATTGTTGTTGGGGTCTAGGCCTTTCCAGGTTTTTACTGACCTGTACAAACAGTTGGTTAACACAAGTACAAAAGGTAGTGAGGTTTCACATTTATTAAAGGTAGGAAAAGAAGTACGCTCTGCAGAGCACAGGCCAATTAAGGTTAAAACAAAGAAATACACTCTGCAAAATGGCTTGTGTTTAGCTGTCCCAAGGTTGCTGGGAAAGAAAGCAAGCAGTGGCCATGAGGTTAATGGCTACTGTCTTCTGTGGCTCCCATTTTTATGTCAGATCTGGGCCTTCCTATCAAGAAACTGTGAGGTCTTGTGCCTGAACAATTGAAGATAGCATTCACAATTGGTACCAGGTGCAGGGTTTGGACACTGTTCTGCCCGTGTGTTCTGGATCTCTGTGATTGATAGGCCATGCCTACTCCACCACACCCTACTCTCCTGCCTCAAAATGATCACTATCTTCAACCTTTTGAAGAACCGTCATGTACAAGACCCTGCTTGTTATGGCTGTGTTTAGCTGTCCTGCCACAGCCTCAGGAGTCTGTGATTGATTCACGGTGCAGTGCCAGGATTAAGAGTGTGAGCACTATCCACCCTAAATGGGGCAGCCTGGATACAATGTAAGGCACAGAAAGAGGCTTGCTCTTAGTTACTTCTCTTGTCACCTGCCCCTTTGCTGGTTTGCTACTTCATTTGTTGCTTGCTGCTTGGATATTTTGTTGCCTTCTGCCTGCCATGCCGCTTTGCCTTGGAGCCAGCTCATTATGGACTTAAACTTTGACAAGATACAAACTGAAATAAACCTTTCCTCTTTTAACTCTGGGTGTCAGGTATTTTGTCTTAAGAAAAGTACCTAAGACACAGCTACACACGCCTACAACAGAAGTACAGAACAGTAAGAAGGAAAGTCTGGCTTGTTATAAATAATTCAAAATGGCTTGAGCTGCCACAGAGTGACCAAAGTTCCCAGTTTTTCTGAGACCGTCCTGGTTTTAAAACTGGAAGTCTCAGCCTAGGAAACTACCTGACCTCAGGTAAATGGGGCCAACAGGTGGTCCCATCTGTAGCCAACAGTAAGCTGGTGACTCTAGCTGTCTCCCCGACAGGCCCCCTTTACGATGCTGTGAGTTCCGTCTCTGGGTGGGGGTGCAGAAGTCCAAAAGCCATGATTTGGGGGTGTTAGAGAATTCATTCAAGCATGGGAAAGGAATTAGACAAATTTTGATGTCTTTTTTTTTTTTTTTTTTGGTACTGGGAATTGAACTCAGGACGTTGTACTTGCCAGGCAGGCACGCTATATGCCTGGCCCAATCGTAACCGATATGACGGCCTATCTTTGTGTTATCATTCTTCTGTAAGACTCACTGCCTTTCATGTCTTTCTTATTATTTCCAAAAACAATTTGACAATGAACTATATCCAGTTTGGAAGAACATTGCATATCACAATATATTTCCCCCTTTCTCTTGAAAATGTGTGTGTATGTCATACGTGTATGTGTGTGTGTGTGTGTGTGTGTGTGTGTGAAGGTCTTTCCTTCTCTCTGCCTTTGACTGTCTGGAGGAGTTATTTTCTGAATCCTCTTCCAGGGTAGGGAAAACAGAAGATGCTCAGTACCCAAATAGACTTTGAATTGCTTTATAAAAACCATCCTTGGAAGCATGGCCAAGAATTTTGCTTCTAAAAGCAAACGTATACGTGGAATTTGCATGTTATTACTTTGTGTAGATGAAGCTTCCTGCTGAAGTATTTAAGCAAATATTTTGAAGATATTTTTAGAATCTTGAAAAGGGGAAAAGAGTTTTTCACATTCATTCCTAAAAGTTGTTCGAAGTTATTTCAAATTTTAGAAAAAAGATAGGTTCTTTTGGCTGAATTATCTTCATTTTGTATACTAAAATATTTTTGTCTATAAAAAATTTTCAGAAGTATTTTAAAATATTTATTCCTGATTCTTTCTCTATCTTCATGCATATTACAAACAAACTGCTAGGCCTGGTGGTGGCGCACACCTGTAATCCCCAGCACTCGGGAGGCTGAGACAGGAGGATTATTGTGAGTTTGAAGCCAGCCTAGACTACAAAGTGAGCTCAAGGCCAGCTTGAACTGCATAGTAAGATCCTGTCTCAAAAAGACCAAAACAAAACCAAAAAGAAAAACAACAAACTGCTGCCTTCTGGGACTTGTTAGGGCAGAGAAAAAAAATAATAATATGCCCTTCAGGGATAATTTTTATTATTTATGCCTGGGACTTTTTTTTTTTGAGACAGAGTGTCTCTATGCAGCCCAGGCTAGGCTAGAACTTGTGGCAATCCTCCTGCCACAGCCTCCAGAGTGCTGGGATTATAGGTGTATGCCACCTTGCCTGGTTCCCCTGACGTGATTTTATGTCTAAGGAAGTACAAAAGTTTAAGAAAGTCTTAGAATCAAAATGCCAGAGATAATTAAGTTATAAAGAGATGAGGTCTAATTTGGCTCAAGTTTTGGAGCTTCCTGTCTGCGAGCAGTAGTTCACCCCACGGCTTTGGGCAGTTCACGTGGGAATATATGCCAAGGAAAAGTCACTCACATTACAAGCCGGGGAGAAAAGAGCAAGAAGAAAGGACAGGGCTCCTACAACCCCCTGTGGGTGTGTCCCAGGGGCCTCAACACCCCCTCTCAGAGGATCTCTGTCCTCCCAACAGTGCCACCCCTAAAGCTAGGTTTTTAACACATGGGCCTTTGACAGACATTCACAATCCAACCTGTAACAGAAGGAAGAATACCTTTTCGTGATTCCTCAAGTGTGAGTGTGTGTGTGTGTGTGTGTGTGTGTGTGTGTGTTGCCAGAATTTGAGCCCAGGATCACCTGCTCTGCCATTTTCATATTTTAGGGTCATCGGGCATCGAGGCTCACGCCTGTAATGCCAGCACTCGGGAGGCTGAGGCAGGAGGATCGTTGAGAGTTTGAGACCAGCATGGGCTACAAAGTGAGCTCAAGGCTAGCTTGAACTGCTAGTGAGACCCTGTCTCAAAAAGACAAAAAAAAACAACAAAAATATCTTAGGGTTATTCTGAAGATTAAATGAATTTCTGGTTCATAAAATTCTGATGATTCTATTATGCATTTATGAGAATGTTACAATTTATTATCTAAAAAAATCTAGTCCTTTCTTAGCAGAAATTTTTCATGTATTCTAATCTATAGGAACAAATCTCATGTGTTGATATCTTAACCTCTAGTGCTTCAGAATGTGATTGTATTTAGAGACAGACTCTTTAAAGAGATAATTAAACTAAAATGAAATCATTAGCATAGGATCATTAGCATAAGCCTTCACCTAAGGTGACTGCCATTCAATAAGAAGAGGTGATTAGAGTTTAGACACAAATACAGGGACAATCATGTGACTATACATGACAAAGGCAGCCACAGGCTAGCCAAGAAAAGAAGCCTCAGAAAAAAAAACCTTGCCAACACCTTGACTTCAGATTTCCTCCAGAACTGTGAGAAAAACAATTTCTGTTGTCTAAGTCACCCAGTCTGTGGTACTTTGGTATGTCAACCCCAGCAAACTAATTATAGCTTCTTATTCTTTTAGTAACTTATACATAGTTCTTAAAACACTTTCATTTGTGTCCTGCTATTTAAAAGCTATCCCATTGAAGATCTCATGCATTCTTTAAAGTCAAATATTCTTTACACCTTTTAAATAATTATCATAGTTTGCCAACATGTAAACTAACTTACTCCTCAAACTGGCTAACTGTATGAACAGTATTTACTAGCACTGCAACCAACAAGGGAAAACAAAAAATAATTACAATATATTTGTACTAAAAACAAAAAAATGCTGGGCAGGATATGGTGGGTCATGCCTGTAATCCCAGCACTCAGGAGGCTGAGGCAGGAGAATGGCTATGAGTTCGAGGCCAGCCTAGACTATATAGTGAAACCCTGTCTCAAAAAAAACCAGCAAAAACAAACAAACAAACAAACAAAACATATTGACCAAACACACTAATTATTTTACCTTGACCTGATACATTCAGGCCCCAAACTGGACATGACATTTCATAAATAAACATTGTCGTGCCAATTGAAATAAAATCATTAAACCCACTGCAAAACAGGATCGACAGCTACAAAATAATTTCAGCTAACTTAATCAGTGTCTGCTGCAGGTAGGGAAAAGCAAAAGGCTGACAATTGCTCTTTGTCAGGAGTGGTAGTTTGCTCCAATTGCCAGGATCATGATAGATGATCCCCTGCCACCCGGTCCTCTCTGACTCCTCGCAGACTAGAGCTCGGTCCTGGGCCCTTCTCTCGTCACTCTCCACTCCATCAGTCTATGAGATCTCATCTAATCTCATAGTTTTAAATCTTATCCTGCCAGTGGCTGTCAGATTTACTTTGCCAGCTCAAAAGCTGTCTTTTGATCTCCAGCTCTGATCGAATGTCCGCACTTGGCTGTCTCAGAGACACAGTGAGCGACACATCTGAGACCCAACTAGTAATCCATTCTCGCCCAGTGTGTTCCTCCCCTCATCTTTCCTGTCTTTGGAAAGACCACCTCATTCACCCAGTTGCTCAGGCCAAAAGCCAGAAGCCCTTGACACTCTTTTTATTGGCCTCACTTTCCAATATATTGGTAAGTCAAAGTAAGTAGACTGATAATCAACAAATTGATCGATTGACGGATAGAGATAAATAGCAATATATTTTTTCTTGTTGAGACAAGGTTTTACTATGCAGTTCAGGCTGTCCTTGAACTCACTTTGTAGAGCAGACTGACCTTAAATTTGAGAACACCTGGCCCAGCAATAATGTTATACTGTTTGCTTCTTTCTATCTCCGTTACTTTAAACCTACCCCTGGCTACTTATCATGCCTCTGGGGTGGTAGTTTCTAGGGAATCTGATCACATCTTCCCAGACACTTTCCATTTTATACATCGTAGGAAGAACAATCTTTTGAAATCTCAAAGTCACATGCCTATAATCCCAGCACTGGGGAGGTTGACGCAGGAGGATTGCTGGGAGTTCAAGGCCAGCCTGGAGGAGATAGTGAGCTCAGGACCAGCCTGAACTGAAACAGCAAGCAAAAACATCGAAGGGACACTCAAGATTTGGAGGCAGATTTATTTATGTCGACAGGCGCCAATCAGGATCATTCCCACGATATCAGGCCTCAAAGGCTCAGGGAGGGAGGTTTTTATGGGGTTGCAAAGGAGGGGGTACAGAGATGGAGAATTTGGCTGTTTATTATTGGTTCTTACAATATGCATCATAGTGACCAGCTGTTTCTAAGAGATTGAAACAAGGGAAGGGGGACAGGAACTGTCACCTGGGCAACTCAAGTATACTGGTTGGGGGGTATTTTCTGCTACAGAACCACAAAGTTAGACCCTGCCTCCCAAAAAGAAAAAAAAACAGTAAAAAAAGAAGAAAAAGCAGAAAACCAAAGCACAAAACAAAAAACCCCTGAAGTATGTAAGTCTTTTCAACTATAAATTTTAGAAACTGTAAATACAGAGCCACTTAAAATTAAGCCACGAAATTAAGTACATGTGTAAAATACATACTGGATTTTCAAGACTTACTATAAAAATGTAAAGTATCTTAAATTTTATATCACTTGAAATGATAGTATCTTAGATATATTGGGTTAAATAAAATAGACCACTGAAGCTAATTTCATCTGCTTTCTACTTTTTATCATGTAGTTACTAAAAAACTTCTAGCATTGTATTTATATTGGACAAGGAACGCTGAAATAGTTACACAACCATGGGAGGACAAACAAAATCACCTGCAGGGCGTGGTGGCGCACACCTGTAAGCCCAGCACTGGGGAGGCTGAGGCAGGATTATTGCCAGTTCGAGAGGCTACAAAGTGAGCTCAAGGCCAGCCTGAACTGCAGAGTGAGACGCTGTCTTAAAGCAGACCAAAAAAAAAAAAAAAAAACACCCCCCCCCCCAATAGGGACGTATTAAATATAAGAGTGAGCTTGGCTGAAGCCTGGTTGGAGTTTGGGGCAGAGTAAATGAAATACTCGGTGAGACCGAAAGCAACTGTGGTAATTCAGGTGAGTGATGGACACAGTAGAGGCGGTGGAGATGAAGAAAGGGGGTGCATTTGGAAAACACCTGGGAAGTAAAATGACGCTGTTCACAAGTTTATTCAAGGTCAGCAGGGCCGTGGAGGCAGCATTTGGGAGGCTGAGGCAGGAGGACTGAACTAGATACCCAGACCTGTTTCAAAAACAACAAAAGCTTATTCAAGCAGATCCTTTGATGTAGTCAAAACTCTGATCACAATCTAATTCAACCCAATTCCGCAATCACTTAATCGAATTATATAATTTAATCAAACCTCGATTACAGGTGTGAACAAACCAATTTTATTAAAGTTATAAATGTAAGAAATCTTACGCTTCAAGAAACCATAAAAAATACATTATCACCATAACTACAGAATTAATCGTAACATGTCCATTTAAAGTGGCCACAGAGGTATCACCGGTACGACCCACACAAAAAAGCTGCCCCGGGGCTGACTCAACCACCTGGAGCAGGTAAATGAATCCTACTATCCCGCGATCCACCCAGCTGGAGACTAGACTGCCAGGCCCCGCCCACAGAGGGTACGTGGCCAGAGGCCCCGCCCACAGAGGGGCGTGGAGGCCACGCCTTCCGACCCTCGTTTCAATTCGGCACGGGGTGCCGGGCTACTCCAAAGTTGCGGGTTCCGGAGGTTCCTCGAGTTCTCGGGCCACCTGAAGCAGAGAAGCCGACAGCCCAGGAGCGAAGAAGGACACACCAGAGCCACAGAGGGAGCCGCATCGGACGCGCTCTTCGGCGGGCAGTGCTTCCGGGGCAGGGGGCGGGGCCTCCGGAAGTGGCCGCTCGCCCTCGGCTGCTCGTTGTTTGAGCGTCTGACGGGAAGGAGAAGCCGGAGCTTCGGCGGCGCCGCAGGGCGGCAGTCACGACTTGATCCCGAGCCTTCGTTTGCCCGCGGACAAGCCAGAACCGAGGACTTCCAGTTGCTGAACGGCGGGGCGACACGCCCGCTCGCCTTCGGATCTCATCATGTCGCGGGGCTCCATCGAGATTCCCCTCCGGGACACTGACGAGGTAGACGTCGGGGTTTGGAGGGGGTGGGGGCCGTGATCTGGAACGACTCTCCCGCTGCCGACCCCCTGACTTCGTTTCCGATGAGCGTGTACCCTTCTCCTGCGGGAGCCCAGATCGAAACCCCCTGTCTGAGTCTGGGTTGCCTGTTTCCAGCCCGTGCGCCCCTCACCCCCGGGCTGGGAACCCCGCATCCCTGCAGCCGGGGGCCGCTCCGCTAGAGTTCTTACAAGTTCCGAGCCAGCCTGCTCGTTTTTTGACAGTATCTTGTTGTTGTCCTAATTCGCAAGCGCTGGAGCGTGAGCTTGCCCGATAAACTGTGAAGCACCTTGCGGATGGGAGAGGTGGGCGCTGCTGTCACTGTGGTCTCCCTGGTGCCCAAACTTGTATCTGTCCCCGTGAATATGCAAGAGCTCGCCCCTTGCGCGAGGTTGTCTTGGTACACTATGCGAACACAGCGCCCCATCAGCGGGGTAGGGCGCCCAAGACTCAGCAACTGCGGTGTGCTGGCAGAATTGACACGCTCCCCCTATGGTTTGTGTGAATAAGGTTCTCAGCTTTGGTGTTCATTCTTCTTGAACATTTCATGCTGTTTGCTTCTTGTTTGTCCGAGATACAGTGTTGAGGTATAATACACTTATAAAACTCAGTGGTCTTTGTTTATTTGCCAGGTTGTGTACTCACACAACTCTATGGCCTCTGTCTTATTCCAGAACATTTTTCCTATTATTATTTTTGTGCCCACGTTCAGCAGTATCTGTGACACACAAATGCTGCCTCTGTGATTTATGTGTACAGCGGTATTGAGCTCTGCATGGCCTCTAGGGTCTCGTTTCTCAAGGTGTCAGAACTATGGCATCAGAGTCCCCAGGGTGTTTCTCAGCATTTTACTTGGGTTATAGGTTAAGGAGAGTTTTGTTTTGTTGCTTTTGAGTGAGCAGAGCATCTGTTTCGTAGTTCTGATAGTGCAGGGACAGCCCGCAGGAATTGTTTGCTTCTGCATGCTTTTATTTTATTATCACCATGTAATCTATCGCATGTTTCCTAAATATTAACCTGTACTAGGTCAAGCCTGTTGAAAGTGAGTACATACCCTCTGTATATGCATGTTGCTATATATTCAAGAAAAAAGGTGAATTTTTTAAAAAAATAAGAGATAAAACCTAAGTTTTGTGTTTTAGGTCATCGAACTTGATTTCGATCAGTTACCGGAGGGAGATGAAGTTATTAGTATACTGAAGCAGGAGCATACACAGCTGCACATATGGATTGCTCTGGCGGTCAGTACTTAGAGAGCAAATGTATTTATGTGTTGACTGGGAAGATGTGTGGTTTATGTTTTCCAATACAGTAATGGCTAGCTCGGGTGTATGATAAATAATGATACCATTTTTATGGAACTTAATTATATTATTTTGGAACAGTGAGGGAAGTTGCCTAAGTGATGTGCTACTCCCCGGGTAAATTAGTGTATATTAGCAAAGGCAGCATTCATTTACATTAACCAGTACTCTGTATTGAGTTTTTGATTCTGTAGTGATTATCTAAGGAAGACTGGCTTATGTACTATAAGAAGAACAGTGTGCTATAGTATGAACATTGCTACTTAACACTGCATTCTATAACTGTAAAACGCATCCCCGAAAATACTCTAAAAGTGATTAGGTTCCAGGCTAACCCACAAAAGCCTTTTTGGGGGAAAAAGAAAGCCTTTCTGGATGAAGTTTATTTCAGGCTTATGTTTGTATGTCTTATTTAACCTCCTCCATAAGATGACTATTACCAAAAGTTACCAGGAAAATCCAACTAGAAAGCCTATAATTTTGTACAGTGTACCATGCACCATGCTTCCCAGCACTGTGTTTCCTCTGTATGTGAACAGGTAATACAATAATCATTGCTAAGCATGTGTGTCACCAGTTGCTTTTATATTAAGATGCATAAAATGTTCCTGATATTATCTTGAAGGGTCAGAGAAGTAGGTTTGGAATTGGACTTGTATCTAATACTCAAGCCAACTGCAAAAACTTATTTTATTTGATGTGGCTATACAGAGAAGTACTTTTATGAACTAGAAGTGCCAAATTTTCCCATTCTATAGAAACCAAGCTATGGACCCATGTTACATATTTTTTTAAAACCAGAAGGGAGCTTAGGGTTGGAGTTTTTGTGGGTTTTTTTGTTTGTTTGTTTTTCAGTACATATGCCTGAACAGCACTAGCCAGGTGTGGTGGTCCCAGCACTCAGGAGACTGAGGCAAGAGGATCATTGCGAGTTCGAGACCATCCTGGGCTGCAAAGTGAGCTCAAGGCCAGCCTGGACTGCATAGCGAGACCCTGTCTCAGAAAGACAAAACAAAAAAACAAAAAAAACCCAGCCCTTACCCAAAACTTGAATATTGGAGGATTAGCATGGCGCCTGCTGTAGAATAAAGTGATGAGACACTGTGGGATATAGGTTGTATATAGGTTGTTACAGGGACAGAGCGTGGTCTTTGGGATTAGAGAAGCCTTCATTCAAGTCTCAGTTTAGCTGCCAGCTACTTGTATGCTCTTCAGTATATGACCTAAATTCTGAGCCTGCTTCTTCATCTAAAATATGAGGATATTAAGACCCACTCATAGGATAGTTTTACAGACTAGAGAAAATGTGTATGAAGCTCTTGGCATAGTATGTGATCTCATAAGAGATGGTTAGTAAATGATTGATATTCCTTTTATATTTAAGAACAGGTACCCAGGGAGGGTGTACAGCCCAAAGTCACAGATAAGTTTTGATAGCTGTAGACCCAGTCTGTTCGCTTTCTTTCTCAAGCAATGCTTATTTGCACATTTTAGTTTGAAATCAGCTGTTGCTAGATAAGAAGCAGATTAGGAACATTTTAAGTGATTCAGAGTTTCTTAACAGCTTTGTTGAAGTTTAACTGATATATAATAAACTGTACATATTTGAAGTATACCATTTGGTATATTCTGATACACACCTTCAGAACCTTTCCCACATTCAAGATTAATGAATATTGCCCTAATCCACCCTCTCTCAGCTAACCCTCAGTTGCAAGCAACCACTGGTCTTTTGGTTGCTGAAGACTGGTGTGCATCTTCTAGAGTTTTATATAAAGGGAATCACACAGTATGTGCTTTTTTTTGGGTCTGACTTCTTTCAGCATAAGTGAGATTTCTCTATGTTGTAGTGTGTATCAGTAATTCACTGATTGCAGGTTATCTATTGTTTGGATGTACCACTTGTTAATCCCCATTTGCATTGTTTTCAGCATTTTGCTGTTACAAGTAGAGCTGCTATAAACATTTGTGTAGGTTTTTATATGGACAAGTGCTTCAGTGATTCTAATTTGATCTTTTACCTTATAGCTGGAATACTACAAGCAAGGAAAAACAGAAGAGTTTGTGAAGTTGTTGGAAGCAGCGCGTATAGATGGCAATTTGGATTATAGAGACCATGAAAAAGACCAGATGACTTGCTTGGATACACTGGCAGCCTACTATGTACAACAGGCTCGGAAAGAAAAGAATAAGGACAATAAGAAGGATCTGATTACACAGGCAACCTTGCTGTATACAATGGCTGATAAAATTATTATGTATGACCAGGTAAAATACATCAGATTTCTTTGAACTTATGAAAGGTGGGGGGCGGGGGATACACCATGAAAGTAAACTGTGCATGATAGCAGATTTTTTTGAAAGAATTTTTCTTAAAATAATATTGGGGCATGGAGAAGAAATGAGCTGAAGAAGGGTTGATGGGTGTGATCAATGCCTAGTGTATGAGTGGAGATAGCACAGTGAATCCCATTAATTTGTAAAATTAATGTGTCATAGTGACATTGTTGATACCAGTGAAATAAAGGATCCCACATTAAAATTGGAATTCCCTCAGCCCTAGCACTGTTGAAGTTAGGTGTGTAAAACTTACCCACATATTGAGTCAGTGATTCCAGCATTTCCAGGTGACATTCACATATATTTTAAGCACTTTGCACTTTACTTTCTATCATTATTACTGGCACAGAAGATTTGTGTTGTAGGATGATTTTTCATTTTGTAATTAAGAGTTGCTTATTTGAAACTTACATTATACTTGATAGAGAAATTTACATTATGCTCTACCTCCTTTCTGTATGGTTTTCATTTTAATTTTACACATTCCTGGTAAATTGTGGTTAATCCTTAGTACAGTAAAGCCTAAGATGATCTATTACTTTCCAGAACCATTTGTTGGGCAGAGCCTGCTTCTGCCTACTTGAAGGTGACAAAATGGATCAAGCTGATGCACAGTTTCATTTTGTACTCAACCAGTCTCCAAATAATATTCCAGCCCTTCTTGGTGAGTGATCTGTAGCAATCATCTTAGGAATCTAGCTTTTCCACGTATGTCCAGACTCTATCTCTTTGTAATAGTGCCTGCCAACTGAGCTGGACTACAAAGAAGAGCGTTATCGTGTTAAATGTGAAGCTACCTACAGCAGATTGTTGTTGAAATTACAGAAATAGCCAGGTGTGGTGGCGCATGCCTGTAATTCCAGCACTTGGGAGTCTGAGGCAGGAGGATTGTTGCCAGTCTGAGACCAGCCTGGGCTACAAAGTGAGCTCAAGGGCAGCCTGAACTGCATAACGAGACCCTGCCTCAAAAAGACAAAAAGAAAAAAAAAGAAAGAAAGAAATTACAGAAACATATACCAGTTAAAAATAATTTATTATTTGCTTCCAAAGATTCCATAAACATTCTCTACTTAGACAACTAAAAAAAAGACAACTATAAGCTGTTTTAGCTGTTGTTTTATAATATTTAATATAAAGTGTTTTTAGGCATACATCATTATGTCTCGCTCAAATATGAAATTATGTTCACTCTTTTCAAGTATTTCTTTAATGGCTTTAATTTAGGAAAGTTAGTGTAACTGTAAAGCAAAGTAGATCTGTGTTCATTAGTCAGACAGTGCATGTTTATTTTTTCAAATCTTTACAGGTAAAGCTTGTATTTCCTTCAACAAGAAGGATTATAGAGGAGCTCTTGCTTACTATAAAAAAGCGTTGCGCACCAACCCAGGATGTCCAGGTGAGAGAAAAACTATTTTAGTTCTAAGCTATGTATGATCCAACTTAAACTATTGAAAATTTGGCAGTGACCTATGAAGTTGTGAAAAGATAGTGTTGGTGTATTGAAATGACAGAATCAAGATTATTTTTTCCTTAAGTGTTGTATCTGATTTAGAAGTTGGATAGATCATGTTATAATCTTTCCCCCCTACATATTATGTTTTTTTCCAAAATGCCAAGAATTCAGCTTATTTTTGTTGAGTTCCAATTATGTGCCAGGGCTGTTCTGATACTGGGAATACAGTAATGAATCAAAGAGAAAAAGGAACCTACTTCCCTATAATTAATTTTTTCCAGTAGAGAAAATTAAATGAAAAAAAATGTACTATGTAAGATAAATTTTTTTACTATGTCAAAAGAAATATGTACTATGTAAGCTTTACCTGTAAATATGTACTATGTAAGATAAATAGCTAAGGATAAGAACAGAACAGAAAAGGAAGCACTAGGAGTTGCTTAGAAAGAGTGACCAAAAAAACTCATCAAAGATGATAACATTTGTGTAGACATCTAAAATGCCAAGAGCCATGCAAATACATGGGCGATACCATTCCGAGAGAGAGACAGCGCAGGAAGTAGAGATCCTGAGGAAAGAGTGTGCCTCGCTGGGCATGGCGGTGCACACCTGTAATCCAGCTGCTGAGAAAGTGAGGCAGGAGAAGCCCAAGTTTCAAGATAGCCTGGACAACTTAGGTATGACTCTGCTTCAAAATAAAATGTAAACAGGCTGGGGTTGTAGCTCAGTGGTAGAGTTCTTGCCTAACATGCTTAAGACCCTGGGTTCAACCCTGAATACTGAAGAAAAAAAAAAAGTTTGTGCCTAGCAAGTTTGAAAACAGTGGGAAGTCAGTATATCTGGAATGGGGCAGAGGAGGAAGTACTAAGAAATGAGATCAAAGGTACAACCTGGTAGTAATCATGTAGAGTATCCTAGATTATTATAAGGACTTCCTGTTTTACTCTGACAGAAGCCAATGGAGGGGTTTGGGCAGGAGAAGCGCTGGATCAGATGTTTAAAGGATCATTTGAGCCTCTGAGTTGAGACTAGAATGAGATGTAGGAGAAGAGGACAGGGACAGAAACAGCTTGGGGAGGAGCTGTGTCGGTCATTCTGGTCACAGCTGACTGTGGCTCACACGAGGGTGGGAATAGTGGAGAAGGCACGTGCACTCAGATTCTAGATACATTTTGAAAGAAGAGCTGATAGAATGCGATGTGTGAGGCAAAGAGAGCAAGAATCAAAGATAACTCCTTGCATAAGCCACTGGAAGCATGGTGTTGCATTTTACTGCCTTCGGAAAAGCAGCTTAAGAGGATCTAGATAGGGAAAGCTCAGGATGCTATTAGAGTAAGCAAGTAAAGAGGCCAGACCTTTGTCCTGGAGTTCATGCCAGAGATCTGGGCTGAAGCACTGAATTGGGAAATCATCAGCATACAGATAGTGTAAGATCCACGCAACTGCACGAAGACGCCAGTGCAGTGAGTGTAGACCCGAAGAGGTTCGGGCCTGGCGTCCAGAGCACTATTATATTTAGAGCTTAGGAAATGGGGGTGAATGAACAAAGGAGCCAGGAAGGAACCTCCAGAGGCGAAGGAGGAAACCAGGGTACCTGCAGGGTCCCTGAAGCCGCATAAAAATGTTCCTGAAAAAACAGGTAAGCCGGGTATAGTGGCACACGCCTGTAATCCCAGTACTCGGGAGGCTGAGGCAGGAGGACCATTGCGAGGTTGAGACCAGCCTAGGCTACAAAGTGAGTACAAGGCCACCCTGAACTGTATAGTGAGACCCTGTCTCAAAAAGACCAAAACAAACAAACAAAAAAAGAAACAGGTGGCTGTCGCATTCTGCTGTTAGGCCCAGTAAAATAGGGACAGAGTGACTGATCGTTGGATTCAGCAGTGTGCAAATCCTAAGTGCCCTTGATGAAAGCCGTGTTACCCAAATGGTGAGAGTGAGCCCCCACTGGAGTTAAGTTCAAGAGAAAGCAAAAGGAAAGGAACAAAGCAGCAAGAATTAGATCTGTCAAGGAGTTTTGCTGTCACAGGAAAACCAGGAATGGATCAGCAACTGGGAAGGGGAATGGCTTCAAAAAAGGATTATTGTGATAGGAGAATTATAAACGGATAAGGATGATCCAGTAGAGAGGAAAGATTTTATGATGCAGGAAAAATAGCAGAGGTTTGCTAGAGCAGTGTCCTCAAATAGATGAGAAAGGATCCAGTGAGCAGGGGAAAGCTTGGCCCTTTGTGTTCTCACAAGGCCTTGAGATGAGCATGCGTAGTTCTGAGGTGAAAAGATAGCATGTGGGTGTCACCAGGCACAACATCTAAGGTCTTCATAGAGTTTTTTCCCTCTGTTTAAGTACTGCTTTTCAAAAGTTAGGAATTGAGCTGGGCACAGCAGAGGGTATAATGTAGCAGGGATATTGGATTACAAGAAAAGTACTAGTATTAGAGGTGTGCTTTTCTGTGGTGGGAAGGCTACCTGTTGTAGGGAAGAAAGGTGAAAACAGCATGCTGTAACCATCAGTGAAGCCAAGCTGTTGGTCGGCCAAGAGATTATGTAGTGTTGTTATGCTGAGGCTAACTCACGCGTGGAGAGTGTTTAAGCACTTTTGTAACTGAATCCTAAAAATGCCGCAGTTTGACTGATTGATTTTTGCTTTTTAGCTGAAGTTCGTTTAGGAATGGGCCATTGCTTTGTGAAACTTAACAAGCTAGAGAAAGCTCGTCTAGCATTCAGCAGAGCCCTGGAACTTAATTCCAAATGTGTAGGAGCATTGGTTGGGCTGGCTGTCCTGGAGCTCAACAATAAAGAGGTATGTGAGGGAAAAGTTACACACTTTCTGACTGATTTATAAGGCCTCTAGCTGTGTGTGTGTGTTTTACATCTTTCTGTCTGCCTTAATGTGTGACTTGTCCAGGCACATGCCTGTAATCCCAGCACTCAGGAAGCCGAAGCAGGATAGCCATTAATCTGTTGCCAGTCTGGGCTACATACTGAGTTCAAGCCCAAGCTGAACGTATAGTAAGACCATCTCAAAAAACCAAAATGAACAAACAGAAAAATCCTAAATTGGGCCAGGGATATAGCTCAGCAGCACAGCACCTTCCTTGCAAGCTTGAGGTCCTGAATTCCAGTCCCAGTACCAAAATAGAAGAAAACAAACAAACAAAAAATTCTAACAGTTTGGTGAATCATTGTTTGAAATTTTTCATCATTGGTGAAATTAACTCAGGTGTTATGCTAAGGTCTAAGCTTAGGGTTATATATGATTTTATTTCTTCAGATTATGAAGAAAACTTTAGAAACATGTTAATTAATGATCTTTTCACTCTGTTCTCTTGCATTGTTTTCTTTTAGGCTGATTCCATCAAAAATGGTGTCCAGCTTCTTTCCAGAGCATATACTATTGATCCCAGTAACCCTATGGTATTGAACCACTTGGCAAATCACTTTTTCTTCAAAAAGGTAGTGGAAGCCATTCATTTTTAAATTGTGATTTAAGAATTTAGTTATTTATTTTTTTAACTTGGAAAGAAATTTGGGAATGTTGTTTTTTTTCAAATTTGGGCTGTGTTAGTTACCGTGGTGTGGATCTGTTTGTTCGTTCATTCACTTGATAGTCTTTGACCCTTCATACCATGCCCAAAGCCACAGTAAGAATTTAGAGGTGAAGAAGACATGGTTTCTGCACTCAGCAGCGAGTTTGGTTTCATAGAAAACACAAAGATGAAAGCAAAAGTAAATATAAAAATAAAGGTTTCTGCTCACCTAGGGTGGAGAAAAAAGGAAGTGAGGAAGTGGTTAAGCAGGCTTTTCACCACAGCAGACGCTCTGACGCCTGATTTTAGAAGGCAGTCAGTCACTGGTGGTTGGACAGGGAGAGGCCCAGGTCTGTGCAGTAATCTGAGCAGTTTGGTTCCATGGAGCAAGGTGTCCGGTGTGACAGGCAGCGCGCTGGTTCCAGGTAGCGAGGCACTGGTGCAGTGGAACCTGGATGTACTTCTGTAGTGAACAAGGAATCTTTGGCAGTTTTTTGTTATTTTTGCATGTTGATTGTGGTGCACATTTTTAAATGTGCCACTAGTTCTGGAGAAGCAATACTATTTTTGATTCCTTAAAATATTAAGTCCAAGATTTTGTTGACAAAATTTTTATCTAATACACATGAAAGCTTAATCTGCCATAATGAAACCAGATACTAAATTGTACTAAGAACTTTTGTTAAGTAGCAACTTTGGTAAAAGTTCACAAAAATATATCACCCTTATTAATAAGAGGTACAATGTTGTTATTAGTTTGTATTCAGCGCCTACTAAAGGGTAAGAACTGTTAAAAGTGTGTCCCAGGAATTCTGTAATCTTCACAGCATTGCTGTGGGATCAGTAATCTTGTCCTCATTTCACGGGTGAATAAACTGAGGCAGAGTTGAGAGTTTAAAGCCTCACAGCTACTAACCGCTGTGCTTTACACTCCCTGGCCATAGGAGTGCACTCCCTTTCACAAGGGGTTACTGATCAGGCTACGGGCTGTGGGGGTGGAGAACCAAAGGCAGCTGTTTGGGGAGAAGATGAAAATGCATTTATAGGTAAAGCAAGTGTTGCTGTTCATAAAGCAGCTATCCCGGTGGCCATAGGCATCACCCAGTTGATTTTCTGATGGTTGTTCTGCAGGACTACAGTAAAGTCCAGCACCTGGCTCTCCACGCCTTCCACAACACTGAAGTGGAGGCGATGCAAGCCGAAAGCTGCTACCAGCTGGCTCGGTCGTTCCACGTTCAGGTCAGATGATCTTCTCACAGTCTTTCCTTTTTATTTATCATTTTTATCATTTCCTTTTTTTATCACTTTTCTGGTCTTGCTTGCATTTGTATGCATATTGACCTTGTTTTATTTTCCTATTTTAGGAAGATTATGACCAAGCTTTCCAGTACTACTATCAGGCCACACAGTTTGCCTCATCCTCATTTGTGCTCCCATTTTTTGGTTTGGGACAAATGTATATTTATAGAGGTGACAAAGAGAATGCATCTCAGTGCTTTGAGAAAGTTTTGAAAGCTTATCCTAACAATTATGAAACAATGAAAATTCTCGGCTCTCTCTATGCTGCATCAGAAGATCAAGAGAAAAGAGATATTGCCAAGGTACATTTTTAAAAAATCTTGGCCTGGGGATATAGCTCAGTGGAATAAGCACCTGTCCAGCAAGCGCAAGGTCCTGAGTTCAATCCCCAGTACTGCAAAAAAAAAAAAAAATAAAATAAAAATAAAAAATCTTACCTACTTTGTGCTGTCCCAAGCCTTGCCAGTGCTTGTTTCCCGTTAGTGCTGGTAGAGCTATGATAGAAGCAGTTTTGTTAGCTGAGCGTGTTCTGGTCTAGATAACGAACAGTTGGCTTGGTAAGCAGGTTAAGGTGGCTGCCTTGTAGGCCAGACATGGAGGCGCATACCTGTAATCCCGGCACTCGGTAGACTGAGGCAAGAGGATTGCTGCAAATTTGAGGCTAGCCTGGGCTACAAAGTGAGTTCAATGCCAGCCTGAACTGCATAGTGAAACCCTGTCTCAAAAAAGACCAAAGAAAAAAAGAAATCTATATAGCCATGTTTTTTTTTTTTTCTTTGATGGCATTAGTTTGATTTCTTTTATCCCAGGGCCATTTGAAGAAGGTCACAGAACAGTATCCTGATGATGTTGAGGCTTGGATTGAACTGGCACAAATCTTAGAACAGACTGATATACAGGTAAGGTAGTCATGCTTTTCGCCTCCTACATAATGTGTATTTTGTAAGCCTGGTATAGTATTTCTCTTTTACTTTCTCATACACCTTGCTCTGTAAACCATAAAAATACAGGGTGCCCTTTCAGCCTATGGAACAGCAACACGAATCCTTCAGGAGAAAGTACAAGCCGATGTCCCCCCTGAGATCCTGAATAATGTCGGTGCCCTCCATTTTAGACTTGGAAACCTTGGGGAGGCAAAGGTAGGAAACTGGAAATCTTCTATGCCTGATCAAGTTGAAAGCATGCTTTTTATTTTTTTTCTTAGATGTACCAATTAAGTCTTTTCACCGTGTTATTTTCTTTCCTTCTTCCTAGAAATATTTCTTGGCATCATTGGATCGTGCAAAGGCAGAAGCTGAACATGATGAGCATTACTATAACGCCATTTCTGTTACTACCTCGTACAATTTAGCCAGGCTGTACGAGGCGATGTGTGAATTCCATGAAGCAGAAAAACTGTACAAGAACATCTTACGAGAACATCCCAATTATGTTGACTGTAAGAATTTTAAACCTTTCTTATGTAATAAATTCTTAGATTCCCATAGTAGTGGCAAAAACTCAGTTGGGAAAAGAACTTCAGGCCTTATAGTAATAACTTTGAAGATTCTGATGTCCCTTTTTCTTTGAGGCAGACATAGGGCCTGAATACGTGCAGGTTCACTTACATTTGTGCTAGAAAATAAAAGAGAACAAAAACCACTTGGAGCATATGGGCATGTTCAGTGGTTCAGCTGTCTTTATTAAGCTTTTAACCGCTCTGTGGCATATTTGATAATGGATGTTCCTTTGTAACTCCACTCTGGATTTCATATAAACATTTTTACAGTGTTTATAATACTAAAAGAAATGGTTTTTCTTCAAACAATTTTTGCTAAAATGTCCTAGTTCAAGTTTTTGCAACCTAGATGTTGTAAAACATGGGAAGTTTTGAATCTGTGTCCCATACAGCAGTACCTCCTTTTTTTCTTTTGTCTTTTTGAGACAGGGTCTCACTATGCAGTTCAGGCTGGTCTCGAACTCACAACGATCCTCCTGCCTCAGCCTCCCAAGTGCTGAGATTACAGGCGTGTGCCACCATGCCGGTTTACTGTTTTCTTTTTGTTGTTGTTTTTTGTTTTTGCAGCAGCACCTCGTTATCCATGGTTTCATTCTCCACAGTTTTCATTTGCTCAGAAAAAAAAAAAATTGGTAAATTGTAAATTGCACACTTTTCTAAGTAGGATGATAAAGTCTCACTCAGGTCAGCCCAGGATGTGGCTCACCCCTCTGTCCAGTGTATTGACACTGGGTCTACTACTCATGTGTTAGTAGCTTAGGAATCATTTCTCTTATCAGACCAACTCTTGGGTACCACAATGTTCTTTTTGGTTTTCTTTTTGGTTGTTTTTTCTTTTTTGATTTTTTTGAGACAGGGTCTCATTGTGTAGTTAGGCTGGCCTTGAACTCACTATGTAGCCCAGTCTAGTTTTGTACTCATAGTGATCCTCCTGCCTTAGCCTCCCAAGTGCTGGGATTACAGGCGTGTGCCATGACACCCAAATATCACAGTGTTTGCGTTCAAGTAACCTTTATTTTACTTAAAAATAGTCCCAAAGTACAAAGTGGTGATGCTAGCAATACAGATATGCTAATGAAAAGCCATGAAGTGCCTCATTTAAGGTGAAAAGGTAAAAGGAAACAAAAATTCATGTGGTAAGGTTGCACAACTTTCATTACAGTATATTGTTGTAATTGTTCTATTTTACTATTAGGTATTGTTAATCTTTTACATTTCTGTTTTATAAATGTATTACTGATATATGTACAGGTATTGAAAAAATACATATCCAGGATATCCAGTCTATGTAGGGTTTAGTACTGTCTGAACCTCCTGGGGATAGAATAGACCCCTCAAGCATAATGGGGCCATAATTCATAGGCCTCACTACTGGGCAGCTCTAACTTCGTGTGTTACATTCCTGCTGGTGTGAACCACGCCTGGTACGTGCACAACAGTTCCATCAGGCAGAGTGGGACAGTCCTCTTGTGTTACACTTGTGGGACACTATATTGTTATTTAAGAGGAAGAGCAGTGGTTAGATCCTCACTCTCCTAACTAATGGGCCCTAGCATTCTATGCTTTCACTGTTTTGTCTTATGACAAGTAGCCTTTTTTGGTACAGGGACTCAAACTCAGGACCTGGCCCCTGCCAGGCAGGCACTGTGCTGCCGAGCTATATCCCCAGCAACAAGTAGCTTTTCAAGGAAAAGTAGCTAACAGTAGTATACTTTGGAAAGAAATTGGAAATAGACTTGTCTAAGCTTTTTAAATAGTTTAGCTTGAAATAGGAACCTGGAGCAGGGTGCTGGCATAGGAAATGAATGAAAGAGATGAATCTTAGATTTCAAACAAAAGACTTAATGTGACAAAATTACCTTTTACTTGTTAAATTGATGTTTCATATTTATTCATCTATGAGGCTTTTGTGTTTGTTATATGGATGTATTAAAAAAGCACAGTTATTTTAAAAGTATGACTAAAATTATGATCCAAGCTAAGTGTGTATTAGATTAATAATATCCATTGTGGGTTTATCAGGGCTGCAATCTCCTGAACAAGTGTACAGTGAAGGCTAAATAAAAAGAGGGAAATGATTTCAGGGCTCCAGGAGGATCAATGCCCTCTCACAGAATTTGAGACTGTCTGGGCTAAGACCAAGACCTTCTCTGGGTGATTTGTATTTATTTGGTTATCAGAAGAAGGGTGGGGAGTACTCAAGAAGAGTGGAATTACCCAAGGACTTCTCCAAGTGAGGTATTAAGTTAACCCATCCAGGAGTGAGATGCCTGAGGCCACAGTCCTTATCTAGGTGAGAACAGATCCCAGTGTCTCAGACTGTGGTGTTATCTTCTTATCCTTGGAGGCTCTTGGCTGCATCCACCATTACAGATTTTAGCAAGGATCAGTGATTCACAGAGGTTCACTTACTATGAGTCCATCGCCTACTTCCAGACAAGTGGCCTAGGCTTTGGACAGATTCACAAGTATTTTTTTATTTTTTATGTTTCTGGAACTGGGAATCGAACTCAGGACCTCATGTTTGCCAGGCAGGTGCTGTACTACTGAGCTGTATCCCCAGCCTCAGATTCACAAGTAGACATAAAAACCTAATTGGTTAATTTAAGTCCTGCTTAGGGCTGCTTCATAGTGATCTCCATCAGGCAAGATAGTGTTTGTATCCTGGTAATTCCAGTACTTCGGAATCAGAAGCAGGAGTTTCAAGTTTCAAGTTCAAGGCCAACCTAGATTGCAGTTTCACTCTGTCTCAATAGATAGATAGATAGATAGATAGATAGATAGATATTATAGCTAGTAATTTGAACATAAAAACTTTTAATTTTTATTATTTGTACCTGTTTTACAAAATACTGGGTTTCAATGCATAAATTATATTTTGATCATGTCCATCCTCCCATTACTCTGTTGTATAGTCCCCTTCCCTCCCCCTTATTTCTTTCCACTTGTCTCATGGTCTTGTCATCTTTTGAGAGTCCACATACTGGGGACAACATGCAGTATTTTGCTTAATGTGATGATCTCCAGTTCTGTTCATTTTCCTACAAATGACAAAATTTCACTCTTCTTTATGGCTGAGTAATGCTCCATGAAATTAAAAACTTTTCAATGTGTGTTTTCAGGTTATTTGCGGCTAGGAGCCATGGCCAGAGATAAAGGAAACTTTTATGAGGCTTCAGATTGGTTTAAGGAAGCTCTTCAGATTAATCAGGTTGGTAATATTGACTCTCAGGTATAAAAATAATTATTTTCATTTTTTTTTACCCCCAATCAGTTTTTCCTTTTAACGGCTATCATGTTTCTAACAACATTGGCATCTCTCTGTTGTGTGATACTTGGTTGATTTATTTTCCATTTACTTACTAAAATACTAAAGAGTATAGTAGGTTGCATTATTAAGCATTTAACAAGAAGGACCATATTTTCATATCATCTCTTACATTTCTGTCCTTGTGTCATTTCCCTCATCCTGTCCTTCATCCACACTTCAGCACATGACCTCGTGCATGCATGGATACCCTCTCAAGTTTACATCACTTAAGATTTAGTTAGTACCCTCTGAGAATTATGACAGTATTTTGTGGAATTATGTAGTATCTTAGCATGTTGAATAGAACCATGCAGGTCATCTAAACTTTCTGATCATGGCCCACAGTAAGAAGATTCTATGCTGTAGGCTAGCAGACGTATACATACCTGTGTATATGCAAACAACTGAAAGAAAAAATGTTGCATGTCATTATTTGGTCTTGCCAAAGGGGGGCAGTACACTGATGTTTTTACTTTATTCTATTCTGTTGGCAGTTTGTGTGCTGATAACTACACACTGAATTGATTTTGCAACTCCTGAAGGGGGTCTCCACTGTCAGCTTGAAAAGCACTGTTGTAATGTGGCTTGTAAAACATCTTCACCTGTCAGTATAGGGGGAGGAGAATTGATCTCCCTCAGTCTAAATTGCAGGTTTTGGTCTTTCATGTATGTGTTTCAGGATCATCCAGACGCTTGGTCTTTGATTGGTAATCTTCACTTGGCAAAACAAGAATGGGGTCCCGGCCAGAAGAAATTTGAGAGGATCCTGAAGCAGCCCTCCACGCAGAGTGACACCTACTCCATGCTAGCCCTGGGCAACGTGTGGCTCCAGACTTTGCATCAGCCCACTCGAGACCGAGAAAAGGCAATTCTCTTTTTGTATTTTTAAACAAAACCGAGAGTCTGCATTCTTAGTTGAATTTTTTTGAAACAACATTTCCTTTTATAGGAAAAGCGTCATCAAGATCGTGCTCTGGCCATCTACAAACAAGTTCTCAGAAATGATGCGAAGAATCTGTATGCTGCTAATGGCATAGGTGATTATAGGTGACTTGGTGTCCATAATGATTTGTGAAATGAATACTTTTAGAGCAATACTTGTAAATGAGGCTTTTTCTCCAAATTTAACCAATGTAATTATTTTAAAATTGGATGTTTCATTGTTTTTCTGGCTGCAGTTAAAACATTCTTAAATGTTAGTCTTTTTATCCTTTCAGGAGCTGTTTTGGCCCACAAAGGCTACTTCCGTGAAGCTCGTGATGTATTTGCCCAAGTAAGAGAAGCAACAGCGGATATCAGCGATGTGTGGTTGAACCTCGCGCACATCTACGTGGAGCAAAAGCAGTATATCAGCGCTGTTCAGATGGTAATGTTTTGCCTTTAAAATCACATTTTTTGATGGACAGATGTTTTCTCAACCATTCCAGCCCTGTTGCAGAGTGTGCCATCGTGTGCTTCAGAAGCAGATAATTACATAATGCTAACACCAGACTTTGAAGTCCAAACAGATCTGAGTGCTGGTTCCTCCACTAATTACATGCCTTGGACCAAAAAAGTCCTCTTTGACTCAGTTTGCCTATCTGTTCAGTGGAAATAATTGTACCTTAATGTCAAAACATTTTGAGAGAATCCGGTATGAAAAGTACTTGACACTAACATACCTAACATATTTGTACCCAGTAAATAGTAGGATTTAATATTTGTTCAGTTTCTGAAACTATACTAAGTTTCAGAAAGGTTAAATGGCTTTATTTTCTTTCAAGATGTGGTCTTTCTGTTGCCTGGCCAGGTCTCAAAACTGTGGGATAAAGAGATATTCCCATCTCAATCTTTCAAGTACCTGAGCCTACAGGTACCCACCGCTATACTCAGCTGAAATTATCTGTTTTTCAAAAGAAAAAACTCCATGGGATAAGGTTTCCTGTTGAGTTTTTGTTGTGCTTCTCATATTTGTTGAGTGGTTGAACTTGAAATCAAAACCGTACTCCTCCTCTTTATATCCTAATAAATATTAAGGAGGTTCTTGGGCTCTGGGATACAGTATGGTCAGAAAGAACAAGCTTCCTGAAGAGGTAGAAGTAAAGAGTGGTCCAGGCTTTGTGGGGTGATTTACCTTTTTTCTAAAAAGACTAGGCCATTGTCCACTTGTCAGAGGGACTCCAGAACCCAGATTCCATATGATAGCCTCAGAGGTTGTGTTTTTTGAGAAAAGCCTTCTTGATCTATACAATGACAATACTGCCTTTTATAAATGCAGATTAATCAATAGGGATATTCAGAAGAAAACGAACCATTTTCCATAAAATTATTTTGTCAGCTCTGACTGGATGTATTCTGTGCTCAAAAGATGCCATGCTTATGTCAAAATGAACATCAGTGTTAGTGTGTTGGTTTTAACTGACATGCTAACAAACAGAACTAACAGTAAAGCTTCTTAGGCTCATTGCCAGTAGGTTCCACAGATCCTAAAGAAAAGTATCAAGGAATTAACTGAAAGCATCCGAAAGCATGACTTCTAATAAGTGATCAATAAATGCATTCAAGATAGTATAGTTCAAGACATGGAAAGAGTCTCCAGAGCAGGGCCTGTAGCTTAGCGGTGGTGCGCTTGCTTAGTGTGCACGAGGTCTTGGGTTGCATGAGCAGAATGAGAGAAAAAACACATAAAGGGGGTTTTTGTGTTAGTACACATTTCAGATGGGAGAAAAAAAGTTATTTGAAGTATCTAGTTTTTCTTTGATCAGATTTTTGTGTGGTGAAAATGTATCCCAATAAATGTCATTTCCCAAATTCTCTAAAACCAGCCATTCAAAGAGTAGGCTGTGGTTTCACAGAGCTTTAAAGTTGCTTAAAATTTTGCTACACAGTGAAAAAATCCCGTAATTGCTGTTATATTTTACAATTAACTTTTTCTTTCTTTGTAGTACGAAAACTGCCTCAGAAAGTTCTATAAGCACCAAAATACTGAAGTTGTGCTCTATTTGGCCCGGGCCCTCTTCAAGTGTGGCAAGTTACAGGAATGCAAGCAGACTTTGCTGAAGGTAGTAGGGAGAGCTTGCTGTTTTTCCTTCCAGTCCTAGCCTGCTTTGTACTTTTAATTATTTTGTATGTATGTTTACATGCCTACTAGCATTCATGCTTTGTGTTTTGTTTTCAGGCTAGACATGTGGCACCCAGTGATACAGTTCTTATGTTTAATGTGGCCTTGGTCTTGCAAAGATTAGCTACCTCTGTCCTAAAAGATGAAAAAAGTAATCTGAAGGAAGTCCTTAATGCTGTGAAAGAACTGGAGCTTGCACACAGGTGAAAATTTTGTAGAAATAACAAATGAAATGAAATTGTTTCTTTGAAACAGTTGTGTAGCAAAAATCTTTATAGCTCTACTTTGAGAGGGCATTTATAGTTCAGAAACACCTTAGAAATTGTTTCTTTGAAATGGTTTGTTTCTTTAAAACTTGCCTCAAAAGGTCATGAAAATCACCATCCCCAAAAGTAACTATTAGAGGCTAGAGGCGGAGCTCAGTGGTAGAGCCCTTGCGTAGCCTGCCTGAGGCCTTGGATTCAATCCCGATACCACAATTTTAAAAAAAGCAACAAATCATTAGCATCATTAGAATTCTAGCACTGAAGCCAGAGAAGACAGTTGCCAGCAGGTGGTGCCAAACCAGAATCCGTCCAGATTTGAATGATGTAGCCTGACCCCTAGAACTTGCTGGCTAGCTTGCCTTAGCTTTTCATTAATCTCACAGTGCCAGGATCTAGCATTGTTACACATGTAAAATTTTTTAGACTCATTTATGTTGGTTTTACATTTTGTACCCATGTGTGTTCATATGGGATATATTGATTTTCATTGAACTGGGATTAAGATCTTAACCTCTTAAATATTACCTAATAGATTTCCTCAGCTAAGTTCAAAGTCTGTTCAACCCGATAATTTTTATTGGGTGATTCAACGTGTCATGAAATTAAAACCCACATTTCTTCAGGTTCTGTCCAGCCATGTTTACGTTCTTGTTAATATTTCTTGCCTTGTATGGTAAATTATGTTTTCATGGACTAAGCCTCTCAGCCTCCAGGGATGACATATTTAGTAAAATTAAATGTCATTGCTCAATTTTTTTATTTATGAATTTACTGATAATATTAAATCTATATTTGCTTTTCTTGATGAACTCATGTTTTATTAAACATACTGAGTGGTTTACTGATGAGTCTTTTCTAACATGAGTTGCATATATGATTTCCCTATTGAGATATAGACCTTTATGCATTAAATATAATCAAACAAGTCAGTTAATATGTGAACCTTTTCTCAAACTGTTTTTTTAAGCTATTCTTATAGAAGCAATTAAAAATCTAAAGGGCTTTATGTCATTAGAACTTTTTTAATAAATATTTTTTCATTCCATTCAGATCCTTCAGTTACTTGAGTAAAGTGGGAGATAAAATGAGATTTGACTTGGCCCTTGCTGCTACAGAAGCCAGGTAATGGTACTGTTCGTGGAGGGTGACTGTAGGGGAGGCAGTGATACTGGAATGGCCTGAGAGGGCCACAGCAGTGAATTAGCGGCTCCGGGCCCTCTAGATGTGGGTCTCTCACACGCTCTTCTCAGGGACTCCCTATACCAAGGCTTTGTCCTTTCAGGGAATTCAGCAAAATCAGCTTGGCACAAGTAAAAGGCCTTCTTTCACTGATGGCAGCTTTGTTGTCAGAATCAGCATATGCTTGCCGAGTCCTTGAGCCCTCCGTGAAGATAATGTTGGAAATCTTTGTAGCTGTGCTTTGAGAGGACATTTATAGTTCAGAAACACCATAGTCAGTAGTATTGGCTTGTGACAAACTTAGTTTTGCTAATGGAGACTTCACATAGATATCATCTAGTCATCTTCAGATTTTTCAAACATGTGTAAGGAAAACAGATCCTCTGAGACTTGGAACAAACTACTACTACATGTGTTCATGTTTGTCTAAATCTGAAACGTCCTAGGCAATGCTCCGACTTACTGAGCCAGGCCCAGTACCACGTGGCCCGGGCACGCAAACAGGACGAAGAAGAGCGGGAGTTGCGGGCCAAACAAGAGCAAGAAAAGGAGCTATTAAGGCAGAAACTTCTTAAAGAACAGGTACCTGCTGTATTCAGTTTTGCGCCAGTTAAGGAAAGCCCTCTGCGTAGGAGTGTAGTCTCCGGTGTTCCCACCAGACGCACATTGCTTTCTCTTGCTTCTTGTCTTCTTAGGAAGAGAAGCGCCTCAGAGAAAAGGAAGAGCAGAAGAAACTGCTGGAGCAGCGAGCCCAGTATGTGGAGAAGACCAAAAACATTCTCATGTTTACCGGAGAGACTGAAGCGACAAAAGAGAAGAAAAGAGGCGGAGGGGGGCGGGTAAGTGTGGCTGCTGCAGCCACTGATGACGTCAGCCTCTGTCTTGTGGCTTTCAGAAGGGAAGACAGTTGGTTAGATTTACTCTTTCTTTCTTAGCTTTGATTTCCTCCTTTACTAAGAGATCGTATTCCAGCATGGAACCATGTAATGGCTCCCAGTGCATATGACAGGTCGTCTCTGACTGTGTGTGTGTGGCGGGGAGGGACCAAACCCAAGGCCTCAGGCATGCTGGGAAAGTGCTGTACCACTGACTTCCATCAACCCAATGGGTCCCTCACAGAATGATGGTTTGACTTACAATGTTTTTGACTGCACAATAGTGCAAAAATGATATACTCTGATTTTTACCTTTTCCTGGGTTGGCTTATACGGATGATACTCTCTTATATGCTGGGCAGGAACCAAGAACTAGAGCTCCCCGTCCAGCTACATGATAAGGAGGGTAAACACATGATACTCTGCAGTGCCCTGTTTGGCGTTTGGTGGTTTGAGTGTCCTAAAATTCATTTGCAGCTTGTGCGGTGCTTTATCAGGACATACCCTCACCCTGAATTGAATGTGCTTAGAGCTGCTTCCAAGGTTAGCTAAGTGCCCTTACACCGTAGTGCCTCTTTAGCTGATGATTTTACATAACCAGTTTGTAACCAGTTGAGACATTGTTCCCTTGAGAAGTCTATGACATATGGGCCTACCAAGCCCTTTTGTGTGACTTGCTGAGAAACCCCTCGTTTGTGAATGGCTGGTAGAATCCTGTGTGGCCTCCTCAGCTCCTTAATGGTCATGGTCCCGCTGCACTACGCCAGCCACGCAGTAGCTCATTGTCATCGTGTTTGGATTTCAGCGCTCTAAGAAAGGTGAATTTGATGAATTTGTCAATGATGACACTGATGATGACCTGCCAATATCCAAGAAGAAGAAGAGGAGAAGGGGCAGTGGTAGTGAGCCAGAAGGCGACGATGAGGAGGGTGGCGAGAGGAGGAAGAAGAAGAGGAGAAGGTAATACCACGCGCTGTTGCAGTGACCTTATAAAGCACTCAGAGGACCTTTCTCCTTCTGCATCTCTATGTTTAGAATTTATGACGACTCAGTATCCATTTGCTCTTCCCAGTGAGGCCTTTTGTGCCCTCGCGTCTCACTGTAATCCTGAGATAAACCCCATTACAAAATCCCCACATCTCCACAGCTTTCCTTCTAAGAGCCACATCTTAATCACCTTTGCCTTTTTTCTGTCTAAAATTGTAATATTTTTTGGAAAATGTATGTGACTTCTAGAAGGAGATCTGGATTTTGCCCACGCTCACTGTGTAAGTGCAGCCCTGGCAGAGTCACTGAGCCCGCCTCCTCTTGTAAAGATGGTGGAAGTGATGCCCGCCCCATGGTGTTGCCAGTTATGAAATGTGAATGTGGGAGAAAGTGCCCTTAAAACCACCTGGTGTCATCTGCTGTAAGATGAAGGGTGCCCGGCCCCTCTCCCGTGGAAGTGCCCTATGAGTTGTCCTGTCCCCTCCCTCTTGGGCCTTGCCTATCCAGAAATTTCCATTTATCTGTCTTACCCAGGCCTGCCCTTCCCAACCCTTGGCCAACTATACTGTAGTGCTGTTTGATGTTTGGTGGTTTGAGTGGGAAAGAATCTGGGATTTATTCAGACACAAACAGGTATGATTGGAACTGCAATGCAGACGTTAGCAGCAGGCTAGAATTAGTAGCAAGAAGAAAGGAAGGAAGAGGAGGGGAAAGAGGTGGGTTCTAGAGCCTGGATCATCTCACATTCCCACTCCACCAATGCAAAAATCCAGACATACATGGATGAGGGGGATCAGCAATGACTTGAGTCACAGACCTCACATAAATCTGTGACCTTTATAAACTCTGAGACACGTCACAGGAGTGTCCAGTGTGGCTGAGGTCAGCACCACACAGAAGGGGAAACGCGTTGATAGCAAAGTAGTCTCAGACTTTATAGGCATGAGTGGCTCTTAACAGACTCTTGGTATTTATTACTTTAGACCTCCGAAGGGAGAAGAAGGATCTGATGATGATGAAGCAGAAAATGGCCCCAAACCGAAGAAGCGCCGTCCACTAAAAACAGAGAAGAAGAAAGCTGTAAGTTTGTAATAGTTTTTTTTGAATCCATGTTTTCCCTGTAGCTTGATTTCATAGTTTATGAGGGGCTGTGTGATTGTATCTATAATGCAAACCCAGTTTATAAGATGTCCTAATTCATCTAAGAGTCTTGACTGATCTTTTAAATTTTGATTTATGGGTTTAGTTTTTTGTTTGTTCATTTGTTTTTTGTGCTACTGGGGATTGAACTCAGGGCCTTGCGTGCGCTAAGCATGCACTATACCACTGAGCTAACATCCCCAGTCCTGGCCTGTTAAGTTTGATGTTCTCTCTTCAGCCCAAGCCAGAACGACTGCCTCCTTCAATGAAGGGAAAAATAAAATCCAAAGCCATAATATCATCAAGTGATGATTCTTCAGATGAGGATAAACTGAAAATTGCTGATGAAGGGTGAGAATTTTTCCCTTGCTAAATTCTCCTAATGATGTGGGTAAACCCGAAGTGACTGCTAATCAGCCTGTCTGTTCTAGGGAAAATATGCTATTCTTTTTCTTTGTTTTCATAGGAAGGAAAACAGACACTTGAAAGTAACTAGGAGTGGTCACTATGCCCAGATATTTTCCCTTCAGCTTCTTGGAATTATATAACTGGGAGGAACCTGAGCAGTTATCTTGTTCCAACCCTGTCATTTTGTTCTACTACGTATTTTCTCCCTCAAAGAAAATGTATTTCAAATCCCACTTCTTCAAGGATCTTAGCTGAAATTTCCTAAGTGACGTCTTCCTAAGTGAAGAGTGTCACTTGCTGCCTGACTGTTGACTGACTGTACTCTGAGTGCCCCGACCCTGGCCTTGGAGAGTTGGAATTCCATGGCTGTTTCTTCCCTTTCTGGCCAGTGGTGACTGACTTCTGCCTGCTCATTAGAAGACTCGCCCCGGCTGCCTGTAGAGGGCTCTCCCGAGCGCACAGCCTGACCTGGCCTCTCACGCTCACTGTGCCCCATTCGATTCCCAGACCAGAACTCTGAATACTCCTACGCCATGTTCCTCTGTGGCTGTCATTGCATTTGGGTGCCCGTTCACGAAATAGCATGTACAGCGCTATGAGTAGGAAGAAAAAGACAGAGACCCGTAAATTTTCCAGGGGGGTTTTATTTGTTTTGTTTTTTAGAGGCAGTAGAGACTAACAAACCAAACCACATTATAGGGAGGGAAGTGATACACTGAAGTTTTGCATTTATTGCTCTAGGGACCTTGTCTGTGCTTGTTGATGGTAGAAGTTGTTAACAGGATGGTTTTGTGAGAGGAGCTGATTGCGTTGAGTCTTGAGGAAGAAAAGGGATCCCGGGTTGGGGAGGGGTGAGAGAAGGGGCTGAAGTGGATTGCTGCGCGACTGGCCCCGTGAGGTGGAGAGCTGTAGAAAATCACCGTAAAGATCTGCAGCTCTCTTTTCCTCCGAAGAGACTCGCTGGCCCAGCTTGAATTGCTTTCCCGGAAAGCAGCGTGCGCCCTGGCCCCTCTTACCCTGCTGTGCAGGTTGGGGGCCTGCACGCCCTGGGGGTGCATGGGCCAGGCGGGTAGCGGAGCTGGGCCCTGAGTTCAGGTCCTCGGTTCAGTTCCCAGCACCGCACACGCACACAAATGTGGACAAAACGTGAAGGGAGAGACTCCGGTGTGACGCCAAGCTGCTGCCAGGCCAATTTTATTTGAGCGCCTTGTATCAGACATCGTGCTGACCATCAGAAATCGTGTCTGCATATTTAGCCAGATGGAGTGAAATGAACTGGATCACAGAGGACCCACTGGCCTTTAATGTACATACAGTGTCCCCTTCTCAGTCATCTTCCTCCTGCTCTCGCAGAGTGACATGTGTTATGTGATGTAGATCTGGCAACTTTCAGATTTATGCACAGAGCCTTTCTTCAATCCGTAGGAGTGTTTAGTTTCAAAAGAAAGTAATGTATTTCACCTCCATCACCCTTTCCTAGGCTGAATCTGTAGGATTTGGAATTCTTTTCCCAAGTTATTCCACCAAAACTCAGGAAAGAGGCCAGAGCAGTGCATGTGCCCGGAGCAGCTGTCCTGGGATATACGGGCATCTCTGGCCTCCAGAGCCTCTGGGAGGCCACACCTCCTCAGCACCACAGAAGCACATTTCCTCCTGTGCCTTTCAGTGTTAACTGCCAGCGGGGAGCCAGGAGCAAGTAGAACCCACTGACAACCCCTTTACCCGCCTTCCCTGTCCTGAGCGAGGCTCATCACGGTGGGGGGCCTCACATAGCAGCACATCCCTGGACAGAAACTAACTTCATTCCTCTCAAGGGTCTGAGAATAGAGATGGCCGTAGCACAGGGAAGTGTCCCACCGTCAGCTGTGGGGCTTCACAGTCTGGAAAGCCATTGGAGAGTCTGGGTGTTACCTTTGTGGCTATTTATCTATAAAGGTAAGTAAATATATCCCTCCCTTTCCACACTTTCGTATATGAAGTTGAAAAGTGCCTCACTCTGATGCAGGGTGCCTCACTCAAGTGCCTGACAGGACCCACGTTGTAAGTAGTCCTTCCCTGTGGGTATTTGGACTTGCAGCTGAAGTGCTGTTTTCTTTTCTAATCTTTTAATGGTGAGAAACTTTGACAGAGGAGCACACAGCACAGCTGTCCCTCCCCCAGCACTGTGTAATCACCGCCCAGGCCAAGCCATGGAACAGTGAGCCCCTTGTTGTGTAAAGCCGCGTGCCAGGCAGTGAGAGGCTAACCTCTGATCTCCTGCAGACACGCCAGACACGGCAACGGCAACAGCGACTCCGAAGAGGAGGAACAAAGGCCCAGGAGACGCGCGTCCTCGGAGAGCGACTTCGATGACAACCAGAACAAGTCCGGCAGCGAGGCCGCCAGTCCCCCGAGGGCCCACAGACCGCAGTCCGAGGAGGAGGAGGAGGAGGAGGAGGAGGAGGAGGAGGAGGATTCGGACAGCGACCAGCCGACCCGGAAGAGGAGGCCCTCGGGCTCCGAGCAGTCGGACAATGAGTCCTTGCAGTCGGGCAGAAGCCCCTCGGGAGCCTCGGAGAACGACTCCCGCCCGGCCTCTCCGAGTGCAGAGTCCGATCGCGAATCGGAGCGAGCGTCTGACAATGAAGGTTCCGGCCAAGGCTCTGGCAATGAGTCGGAACCGGAGGGATCCAACAACGAGGGCTCCGATCGAGGCTCAGATCATGGGTCAGATGATAGCGACTAGCTTTTATTTCGTGAAGGAGCGTCATCTCTAGAGGAAAATTTTTAAATATATGAAAGCTGTGATGAAAATGTTTCAGATGTTTAGTCAAAACAGTTGTGAAATTTTTCTTAAAGCAATTTTTTTTCTATTTGTTTGTATATTACTAAAGCCCGAGAGACATTTCCCGTGCTAGAGTCTAATATTGGAATTTCTTGTGCAAATGAGACTGTTCGTTGTGGTACAGTTCCACCTGTCATATGTGAAAACCGCAGTAAAAAACCCGATGCTAAAGCATTCCTACAGAGGTTTGAGTGAAACCATGGCAGGTGTCCCTTCTTTGTGTGTGAAGCAGCATCCTGTTTTGATTTTTATTGCAATCTTTTACGAAGTGGTGGAGGAACTTGATGTTAATGTCTTTGTTGTTTCTTGAGTTTAGGTTGGGAATATTTCTATTTCCTGGAGTAAGAGGCGTCTACTGTATAATTGCACCAAAGAACATAGGAAAAGAAAGTGTTCTTCACAGTGTAATTTCACAGCTGTGAAGATAAAGCCGGAAGTATATATTTCCTTAGATTAAGAAGGTGTGAAAAATGCTTTTTCTGTCAGTAGGATGCAAAAACTTCCCTAAGCCCCATAATAAAATTCTTTCAGCAACTTTTATGTGTTCTGTTCTTGTTGTTCAGTAACATTTGTATGTGACAGTTTAGCAAAAATAAATTAAGCAAATATTTGGGAGAATGTGCATTAAGCCAAAGGCAGTTTTCTTAAGGATTTTGTAATTCTTCACAGACTCATGGTGTGTTTTTTAAGGATAAAAGAAGTTAACATGAGCTGGGTGTAGTGGCGCATGCCTGTAATCCCAGCATTTGGAAGGCTGAGGCAGGAGGATTGTTGCAAGTTTGAGACCAGCCTGGGCTACAAAGTGAGGTCAAGGACAGCCTTAATTGCATAGTGAGACTCTGTCTGAAAAAGACAAACAAAAAGTTAATACGAATTTTTAACAATTTAAAAGTAAAGTTTTTAACAGTTTATTAATAACAAGTATTAAATGCACTAGAAGGCATTGAGAATGAAGAGAAAATGTCTTGCAATCCTCAAAAACCTAGTGAAGAAAAGCTTGTCCTTGAGGTGTGGGAAGTGGGGTGCTGGGTGTGTGGGGTGTAGCGGACAACAAGGAGACTGTGGCCCAGCTCCCAGTGGAAGGAAGCAGACAAGAAAAGGTTTGCTAAGGACAGAAGCCTGGGGAAGTGGAGGCTTCTGGGGAGGGGCCGCAGGTGGGCGCCTGCGCACCAGCTCCAGAACTCTGACTGGCAGAGCCCACTGTGCTGCGAAAGGAAAAGAGCCTGAGTCACAGATTCACTGCAATGGTGCGAGCGGTGCAGATGGTACTGCGGAGGTTCGGGCCATGACCCGGGTCTCTGGCACCTCTTTTCCCGCCCTTTTCCACCATGTGCATGCTTCTGGAAGTGAGTTAACCTCCAGGTGACAAGAATCTACCCAAATGAAAAAGCCTCTCCCACCCGGTGCCTCCTGCATGTCAAGCAGTCACAGGGAAAGCTCACGCACAGGGTGGCCTTTGGAGAGTCCTACAGCAATGCCCATTCCAGGTTTTGTCTACAGAGGTGCGTTTCAGTACACATCCTGCTCTGCCTTTGCTTCTCGCAGGCACGTGTCCAGATGAGCAGAAAGCTGTCCTGGAGCCGGGCCCTCTGCCCATGAAGATCAGCCTCCCACCAGGAGTAAAGCTCAGCAGCACAGCACCTTCCCGGTGAGAGTGAGGTCATGAGTTCGGCTCCCAGTTCCAAAAAAGAAGATCAGCCTTCCTTCTCCCAGTGGATTGGTGCTGGCAGGCAGTATAGAATAGTCAGTCAAGGGCAGAAATACTGGACTCCAAGAGTCCTGGGTTGGAATCTTGTTTAAAAAGGTTGAGAAGCTGTGTGACCTTGGTCAAGTGACTGCCCCCGTCAGGTCACTTTGCTCAAGGCATTTCTTCTACACTGTTTTGCAAACTTCAGCTGCATCTGTCACAGTTAGAGAATAGATCTCATTCTTTGATGTTAATTGAAAGCTAGACCAAACAACACAACCATAAAATTAGAGCCATTGAATTTAATAAAAAAGTCATTTTATTCTGAATCTGAAACCTTGGACCCCTCATCCCCCAAATATTACTATTTTGTAACAGATATTTAAGCAAATGACTGTCACTATAGCAAAAGGCGATACCAAACTCCCAGGATTGTTGAAGAATTATGAATTAGGGTAAGTTAAGCAGTAAATATTATGCTTTTCTAATAAAATTATCCATACGGTTGAACCAGTTCCGAGTGGCACTATTCATCATGTTCAGATTTTCTGGAGCAAGTGGGGGACTGGGCCAGTGGGTCTTTAATAAGTTATCATTAGACTTCTTCCTAGTTCCTCTTGAGAAAAAAACATCTTTAATCTTCAGGAAATGCGACTTTCCTGGAGCTTTTAAAGTATCCCTTGTGCCGGGCATGATGGCACATTCCTGTAATCCCAGCACTCAGGAGGCTGAGGCAGGAGGATTGTTATGAGTTCAAGGCCAGCCTGGGCTATAAAGTAAGTTCAAGGCCAGCCTGAACTGCATAGAAAAGACAAAAAGATTTTTTTAAAAAGTATACCTTGTTTCTGCTAGTGAACAGTTTCTATGTCTGGGAGTGTTAAAGGAGAATTCCATCACGCTGGAATTTGGAGCCTGTGATGAGTACAGCTTTTTGGTAAAGGTTATTTGTGATGCTCTGTTCTTCTGGGGTGTTAGGCCACGCCAGTGGTCATGCTTCACAGACAGCACTGGGAACACGGCAAAGGGCAGATGCTGCAGGCAAGTCACGTGCGAGATGTCTGCACCCTCTGATTTGGGGCCGACAAATGAACAGAGTGCGGCTCCCTCGGAGACTCACTTTGTGCCAGACCGTGGTGGTGGGAGGGCTGCCCTGACTCCAAGCCCGACTCTGACAAGTAGATGTGGCAAAATGCTTCACTTTTTAGCCTCTGTATTTCTAGCTTCATGAAACAAAGTTGTTAGGAATCCTTTTAGCATTCCAGGATCTTGCCAAGGAATATGGGGTGAGTCCACACCTTGGCTGCATTAATAACGAGGTACTTTTGTTTCATATAATTGAAAACGGTCTGCCATGCTAGGCCTAAATTTTTGTAGATACTGACACACTGTATTTTTGCTCATAAAATGTACTTATTTATTTGGCTTTTGTTTTTTGGGTAATGTGTCACCTTTTAGAGTACTGAATTTTAGCCAGGTGTGGTGGCGCACGCCTATGATCCCAGCACTCCAGAGGCTGAGGCAGGAGGATCACTTTGAGTTCGAGGCTAGCCTGGACTACAAAGTGAGCTCAAGCCCAGCCTGAACTGCACAGTGACTGTCTCAAAAAGACAAATAAATAAATAAATAAATAAAGACTGAGTTTTAGAAAACATCTTTAACTTTTTCTGCATTTATCTTGGTTTGTGTCTGTGTGTGTATATGTGTATGTGTGTGTCTTTTTGAGACAGTGTCTCACTATACAGTTCAGGCTGGTCTTGAGATCACTTTGTAGCCCAGACTGACCTCAAACTCACAACAATCCTCCTGCCTGAGCCTTCCGTGTGCTGGGATTACAGGTGTGCGCCACTACGCCCGGCTTCTGCATTTGTCTTAATATAACTGATCAGTCCTTATTGGTTTCAAGCAGGAGCCTAAAGTGGTATCTTTCTATGGTCTGTTGGCCATTTCAGAACTTTAGAAATGTAATGGTCAATTCACTAGAAAGTAACAAATAACTAAATAAATTTTACGAGAGGACTTCAAGATGGCAACCGGGTAGGTAGCGGAGAGAGAATCTCCTGGAGGAATGCAACTCAGACAAAGGAATACAGGAATATAGCAACATGTGAAGGACAGAAGGGAAAGAGGTGGGTATCCTGAACTCAGGAAGGATCTGAAATGGGAATTGAAGCCCTCGGAAAGACTAAGCAAAACCTCTGCTGGAGGAAAGGATCGGAGATCCACCATGGCGCAGTCGGAGGGAGAGGAGAAGGAGGAAGTCACCGTTCCAAGCACACCCATGGCCCGCGCCCTCGTTCTGGCATTCGCAGCTTCAGCTTTGAAGGCCCATGCTCACGGAAGCCTCTCGACTCAGCCAGGGGAGAGCGGAGTTCTGAGAGCTGGTCCAGGGCTGGAGAGAGGAGGGTGCAGCCAGGAAAGGGGGCAATGGCAGTCAGGAGCAGTTGTCAAACCCAGTGTGAGAATGAGAGGTTGGGACAGCCACTGGGGCAGAGTCCCCACCCTGCGGCAACCTTCCTAATCAGTGCCTGGAGAGAATCAATGCAACTAGTACACAGCCCACCACGCCCGGCTCTGTGCCTGCCTCGAGATGGTGGCCCCCTGCCTCTCTGCTGGGTGAGCGGCTACCGGTGGAGAGCAGCAGGGAACCTCGGCGGCGAGCCGTGGCGACTCCCAGGGATCCAGCCGAGGAGCGGACAGAGGCTCCAGCACCGCAACGGGAGGGAGATGCAGATGGAGGTGAATTGCGTGGCTCCACGCCCTTCTCACTCCAACATCAGGCAGAAAGCATGAGCTGGGTTGCCGGGACTCAGCTCCCACCCTGAACTCTCTCTGGGAGCTCCTTGAGTCTCGGTGGCTTGAGCAAGCACCGCCTGTTCCTGGCAACAATGGGATGAATCCATGGTCTTCAGGACTCACCCCAAACTATTAATGTGAGCACCAAGAGGGTCTCCTTACAGCTTGCACAAATGAACCTTGCATGAACCCATAGCAACAAATTAGATGAAAAACAGCAGACCCAGAATCTGAAAAACAACAACATACTCTATACAGCAGACCCGAGAAAATCCTCCAACTCTATTTTAGAACTAATCTTTAAACTCAGTTCATACCCTGAACTAACACAGTGAGAACGGGCTGGGAAGATTTCAAGCCCTTATACCAAGCATCATAAGTTCCTCCAATGCCCAGCTGCAAGGGGTGGGGAATGGTAATACTGGAGATCAGGTGGAGGGAAGAGGAGAAGAAAGGGCCTCTGGCATCGAGGCAATGGGACAGAGCCAAATGGGTCACTGAGGGCGCCCCAACGGGGGTGTGTGCCCCACGGCTGCTCCACTGTGGGCCCTGCTGAGGGCCCCGTTGAGGGCACCCCACGGACTGGACCTGCCCCCACCCATAGCATGGTGACGGGATGGAGCTGGACGGTCCACTGTGAGCATAGGTGCTTTTCCTCATCCGACCATGGCAGTTTGTATACACCCATGTATGTTATAGTATAGTCTGAGGCAGCTATATGTCTTCCCAAGGTGAGAGTCCAGGGGTATAGATAAACCCAGGAGTACAGTTATTATCACAGGGAAGATGAATGATTGAGTGGTAGGGCAACAGAGATGAGGGAGGAGAAAATTGAATGATCAAATGGGCCATCATCTGTGTAACTGAGTAACATGTGAAGGTAACATTGTGGTCAGCAACCAGAGCTAATTCCCTTCTATGTTCTCTATAATATGTATTTCCTCAAATGTTTTTGTATTAACAGAAGTGAAGATAACTTTATGTTGTGCAGCATCCAGTGGTGATTCCCTACTATCTTCTCTATAATTTGGTATTTCCTTTAATGTTTGTGTGTTAACTAGTGTGAAGATGACATTATGTAATACAGCATCCAGTGCTAATTCCTTGCTATGTTCTGTATGATTTTGTATTTTTGATATTGTTAATGGCTTGTTCTGGTTCGTATGTCTCCATTCTTTTGTCTTTAAAATAAAAATAAATAAATAAATAACTTATCAGTCCTAGATCTCCACTCCTGTATGACACTGGGGCAAATACATGTTTGTTCATGAAGTCTACAGCTGGATAGTGAAGAGGAATAGGTGCAAGGCATGAAGGGTGTGTGTGGGTGGGGTGGGCTGGACTGTCAGATGCTTTATCTAGAAGCCATAAAGTTTAAATTCACTTGGCCCTGAATCAAGGCCAGCAGTTTTCTGTAGCTGTTGGTTTCAAGCAGGAGCCTAAAGTGGTATCTTTCTATGGTCTGCTGGCCATTTCAGAACTTTAGAAATGTAATGGTCAATTCATTAGAAAGTAACAAATAACTAAATAAATGTTATGAGAGAACTTCAAGATGGTGACCAGGTAGGCAACAGAGGGAACCTTCCAGAGGAATGCCACTCAGACAAAGGACAGAAGGGAAAGAGGTGGGTATCCTGAACTCAGGAAGGATCTGAAATGGGAATTGAAGCCCTCGGAAAGACTTAGCAAAACCTCTGCTGGAGGAAAGGATCGGAGATCCACCATGGCGCAGTCGGAGGGAGAGGAGAAGGAGGAAGTCACCGTTCCAAGCACACCCATGGCCCGCGCCCTCGTTCTGGCATTCGCAGCTTCAGCTTTGAAGGCCCATGCTCACGGAAGCCTCCCAACTCGGCCAGAGGAGAGCGGAGTTCCGAGAGCTGGTCCAGGGCTGGAGAGAGGAGGGTGCAGCCAGGAAAGGGGGCAATGGCAGTCAGGAGCAGTTGTCAAACCCAGTGTGAGAATGAGAGGTTGGGACAGCCACTGGGGCAGAGTCCCCACCCTGCAGCAACCTTCCTAATCAGCGCCTGGAGAGGATCAATGCAACCTAGTACACAGCCCACCATGCCCGGCTCTGCACCTGCCTCGAGATGGTGGCCCCCTGCCTCTCAGCTGGGTGAGCAGCTACCAGTGGAGAGCAGCGGGGAACCTCAGCGGTGAGCCGCGGCGGCTCCCAGGGATCCAGTCAAGGAGCAGACGGGGGCTCCAGGACCGCAACAGGTGGGAGATGCAGATGGAGGTGGATCGCGTGGCTCCACATCTTTCTCACTCCAACATCAAGCAGGAAGCATGAGCTGGGTTGCCAGGGCTCAGCTCCCACCCTGAACTCTCTCTGGGAGCTCCTTGAGTCTCGGTGGCTTGAGCAAGCACCGCCTGTTCCTGGCAACAATGGGACGAATCCACAATCTTCAGGACTCACCCCAAACTATTAATGTGAGCACCAAGAGGGTCTTCTTATAGCTTGCACAAATGAACCTTGCATGAACTCACAGCTGCTCTGCTGTGGGCCCCGTGGCTGCTCCGCAGTGGGCCCTGCGGCTGCTCCACAGTGGGCCCCATGGCTGCTCCGCTGAGGGCCCTGCGGCTGCTCCTCTGTGGGTCCCGTGGCTGCTCCGCAGTGGGCCCTGTGGCTGCTCCGCTGTGGGCCCCGCGGCTGCTCCGCTGTGGGCTCCGCGGCTGTTCTGCTGTGGGCCCCACGGCTGCTCCGCTGAGGGCCCTGCAGCTGCTCCGCTACAGTGGGCCCCGCGGCTGCTCCGCAGTGGGCCCTGTGGCTGCTCCACTGTGGGCCCTGCGGCTGCTCTGCTGAGGGACCCGCAGCTGCTCCGCTACAGTGGGCCCCGCGGCTGCTCTGCTGTGGGCCCCGCGGCTGTTGTGCTGAGGGCCCCGCTGAGGGCACCTCACGGACTGGACCCGCCCCCACCCATAGCACAGTGACAGGGTAGAGCTGGGTGGTCCGCTGTGAGCATATGTGCTTTTCCACCTCCGACCATGGCAGTTTGTATACACCCATGTATGTTATAGTATAGTCTGAGGCAGCTATGTCTTCCCAAGGCGAGAGTCCAGGGGTATAGATAAACCCAGGAGTACAGTTATTATCACAGGGAAGATGATTGATTGAGTGGTAGGGCAACAGAGATGAGGGAGGAGAAAAACTGAATGATCAAATGGGCCATCATCTGTGTAACTGAGTAACAAAGGTGAAGGTAACATTATGTAGGTCAGCATCCAGAGCTAATTCCCTTCTGTGTTCTCTATAATTTTGTATTTCCTCAATCGTTTTTGTATTAACAGAAGGGAAGATAACTTTATATTATACAGCATCCAGTGCAAATTCCCTGCTATCTTCTCTATAATTTGGTATTTCCTTTAATGTTTTTGTGTTAACTAATGTGAAGATAACTATGTAACACAACATCCAGTGGTAATTCCCTACTATATTCTGTATAATTTTGTATTTTCTGTATTGTTTATGGCTTATTCTGGTTCATATGTCTCCATTCTTTTGTCTTTAAAATAAAATTAAAAAGAAAAAAGTTTAAATTCACTTTCTTACCCACTGTTATCTTCCAAGCAGATCTCTCTGGTCCCAAATAACAGTCCTTAAGAAATAAGTCTGTAGTCAAATAAGATACGAAGACACTATGCTTTGAACCCTACAGCATGTAGCAAGTTTCAGTAACAAATTACAGGAACTCAGCAAGGAGAGAAATTTGTACCCGGTAACTGGACGTGTGAGGGATGGGCGGGGAAGGGTAAATGCTGGTGACACATGGTGGCCTACCCCTGTCATCCCAGCACCCGGGGAGCTGCAGGAGGACCCCATGTTTCATCCCAGCCTGGAAAACTTGGAAATTTAGCAAGACCTTGTCTCAAAATTTTAAAAAATTCGACAGGGTGGTGATATAGCTCAGTGTAAAGGCCCTGGGTTCAGTACCAACCCCCCCAAAAAACCAAAAAAACCAGTATTACCAAAGACTCACCTTCATTCATACTTTGTAACACAGATTCGGAATATGTGCCGTGATTAAACATAAAAATAACAAACCTGCACCCCTGCCAGAGGCTTCCCAGTTGCACTGCTCACCTTTGCCACAGACAACACTTGTGAGTGAAGGATTTTCGCCTCCTGGAGACTTAGCCATCTGTTGGTGGTTCGGGGTTATCACTGGGACGCTGTTACTGTTACGTGCGCCCTTGAAGTGGCAGCAGTGTTGGGCCTCGCCTCTACCCTGCTTGCTCTGGGCCTGTGGATAGAAATAGCATTTGTACTGCCCCACCAGACCACACGCTTGAGGACAGGGCTTCTTTTTCTTTTCTTCCTTTTTTTTTTTTTTTTTGACAAAGCAAAGAAATGTTTATTAAGTATATGCCCACACAATTAATGATTAGTCTCTGAAGTATACCCTGGTAGCTTAAAAAAAATCAAATAGTTTGCACAGAACTTCTAATCCTGTTCAAAGGGTGAGAAGGGGGAAAATTCATTAAATGTTGAGCACTGGCGCTTCAAATGACACTTCCTTTTAGGTAAATGTCCTTTACACTAAACAATGATCCAATAATAATTTTCTATTTGTTTTCACTGATTATCACTTAAAGAATACAGATTAATGCTTTAACTGCTTTCTAAGGCATTAAGATCACATGACTCAACAGGCAATGTACAGATATTTGTTAAGAACTTACCAATCTGTCAATTACTTTTAAAAGTTCATGTAGGGGTCTGGGGATATACCTCAGTGGTATAAGCGCCTGCCTGGCAAGCACAAGGTCCTGAGTTTGATCTCCGGTACTGCCAAAAAAAAAAAAGTTCATGTAACTCTTAAATATACATAGCAATATAATATTTATAACTAGGAACTGAACCAAGTAGACATATCATTTAAGCTCTACCGAAAATGTGCCACTTCAAACAAATCCTAAAACCGTAACCCTGATGTTACACAGTGTAACAGTGAGATCTTACCGAAGCAGCACAGATTTCCTTTCTTAAGGACGAGTTCGAAGTACACGGGCAATATGACAAATTACACTACAGGTTATACAAGTACATCCTGCAGCTCATCTGAAGGGTGTCAGAAAGTTACCAGAGAGGTCGTGTAGTGGTCCTGATAGTTACTTTTGTTTACCTACAATTCTACAAATTCTAAACTTAATCGATTGATTTATCTTTAAACCACCAGTCTTGCCCACTGATACAATTAAAATTTAACTTTCTCAGTACTTAGTTCACAAGTTTATTATGAAAAGCACTGCCATATTCTTGTGCAGTAACCTCGTCTTACAGGAAGGGGGAAAACATTTCTGTTCAGAACAACTTACCAGGTTCTGACAATAACAAAGAACAACATGCAGGTGAGATTTGAGAAGGGAATAAGCCAGTGCAGACAAATCATACAATTAAATTAAACAGTATCCCTGAAAACAAACCAATTTCAAAACTCACAAGCAAAGGGGAGACTTGGTGCTTATTTTTTTAAATGTTCGTTAAGCACCAATGATTGTTTGTTGCTCTCCTTATCTGCAGTCACGCTGAGTAAAGCTACAGCCCCATGGAAGTTAAATTGTATTCACGAGGTATTAGTGTTTCCACCTCATTACCTGCAGTCTCTCAGAGACAGCAAAAACTACAAATAGCGCTATGCCAGAAACTGGTTTCTTGACCCACAATGTCGCTTCAGCATGCAAAAAACTGGTTCATTCTAAGAGTGGTCAGGGCTGTTGATTACAAGAGGCTTTGTGTTTTTATACGGCACATCTTTTGGTCTGTGTGAAAACACGTTTTTTGAAACTTAACTATTTTCTGACACTCTGCAGTTGCTGTAGTTCTTCCCATGTCCATTAGGTCAATAGACGATTCATGACAGTACTGTACAAGTTTAAAATTTCATTACAGGAAGTAGTCCAGGGTACAACGAGGGATGTGGGCTATGAGGTGCTGGATCAAACTGCAAGAAAGAATATGTTACGATATCATCAAGTTCCATGATTGTAGCCTGGTGACCACAAGGATAACAGTAGTTTGGAGCACTGAAAATTGTGACTATGTTCCGGTCAGGGCACAAGTTCCATCACTCCATCACCAGCTGGCAGGCTCCAACACCAACGTGAGGCCGTTGGCATGATTAAGTGTCCCAGATATATCTTGACCAAAGGTGTAACCAGCTCCCCAAGGAGATATGCCCCAACCACCACGATTGTCTGGATCTGCCCACAGCAAATCACACATTGGACCCTCCTGGGGAACTTCTTGTAGGCGATCAAGGGCTCTGATGTGATGCAATGTATCTATGGACAGAGAAAGGCCCATCCCCCAAGGCAGTGAGAGGAAGATAAAAAGATCTGTAAAATATTTCCAAACATTTCCATTTCCATATTTTCTTAAACACTCATCATAGAAACCATAAACCTGTGTGATTTGTCTGCTCTCACGATTCCCTCAAATAGGGATGCGTTCACAATAACGAACTTTAAGAGCTACGAGCAGCGTGACTGTTTTAGCTAATATCCTCAGTCAACGTAATCTCCCATGAACAAGGAATCTGTATCTGGTGATTTGCCACCAACTCTAAACAGTTCCATGAGATCATGAAATTGCCCATGTACATTTCCACAGACAGTAACTGGACATTGAACCTCTTGCACGTTGGATTCTCTTGTCAGGATTTCTTTAGCCTTCTCACAGAGGCTCTTAACCTGAGGTTTGGACAGCTGCCTGCACTCATTCAGCCGCTCGATCCATTGGTCCAGGTCCTTGGTCTATGATGCCACCAGCCCGAACCGGCTGCCGCTCCGCGCTGTTCCCATGCCACCAACCGCACATGAGCCACACAGGCTGCCACCGGTTCCTGGGGTGTTTCTGTGGTCCCTAGGGGTCACTGGGTGCTAACGCTGACCTGACCAGCTGGTTCTCCCTGCAGCGCACGGCCACCAGCGGCTGTACCTCTTCCTCAGCTCACCCTAGCTCGGGAGCTCGGCCCCGTAATAGGGCTTCCTTTTCACCTAGTTCCAAAGGGTCAGCCATAAGACTAGCTGCTAATTTATACTTCATTCTTAAAATTGAATTTCGTATCGAAAAGTGGAGGCTGTGAGCTGGATGTGATGGCACATACCTGCCATCTCAGTACTCTGGGAGGCTGAGGCAGGAAGATTGCAAGTTCAAGACCAGCATGGGCAATTTAGAGACTTAGCAAGACCTTGTCTCAAAATAAATGAAAAATGGGGGTGGCATATATCTGCAATTCCAGCCCTCAGGAGACTGAAGCAGGAGGATTGCTGTGAGCTCAAGGCCAGGCTGGGCTACACAGTGAATTCAAGGGCAGCCAAAACTATATAGCAAAATCTCGTCTCAAAGAACCAAAAATAAATAAATAAAGGAAAAATAAAAAAGGGCTTGGGATGTAGTTGAGTGTGAAGGTCTGGATTTGATGTCCAGTACTGCCAGGAAAAAAAAAGGGCACTGGAAAAAAATTGGTCTCTAGGCCTGAGGTGTCCGGTAGTTCATCCTTCTCTCCTACTACGTATCTTGGCAGATTCAGCTAACTGGAATTCTGTTTCCACGTGAGCTGTCAATGGCAGCCATGAGGCAGGGTCCCTTCACAAAATGGTGGACTTTGGCAAAGGCGCCCCCAGAGTCTCCGTAGGGCTGCAGAGTGTAGCAGTGCGTACCATCTTGGAATCTGCTCTTACTGCTCAGCAGACTCTGCTCTCATTTTGACAACAGTGAAAGCATTGAGGGCTGGTCAAACTATTCCAAGATCACTTCCTTTGGGCATAATCCTAACAGATGTAAATTGGTTCTTAGTCCCAGACACGCCAGATTCCATTAAGTGGGGTAGGAATGGCTGTGATACTATCTTCTCCGGACAGGAGCCAATGCCAAAAGCTTTGTTCTCTTCTCAACTGCTCTGTTCTTTGAAACAATACGGCTTTGATTTCCTTAGCTGCAGAGAAGGGGACTTCATTTCCTGTCTTGTGCTGCCGGTTGTCTGGGCCTGGAGAACGAGCAGATGTGCTCCCTGCTTACCGTACCTCCTGCTGCTTCCCTCCGGGAGCAGCGGTGAAGAGAGTGGGAAGGAGCACCCGTGGGGCAGGGAGGCGAGAGACGGGAGCACTGCCACGTTCCAGGGCTGGCCTAATGGACGTTAAAGCCCTGCTTCAGCAGCCTGCAACCTTCGTGTTGGCTCATGTCCACGGTCTCCAGCGCAGGAATCATGCACAGCCTTCTTTTTCTCCAGGTTTCCCCCGAAATTGCAGAACTCAAACTCCTATCCTCTTGACCCTCCAAGAAGAGCCAGTGTCTCTTGCCTGTGGAATCTCACAGTGCAAACAGCTGATCTGGTCTGCTTCCATTCAGGGCAGCTTTGAAGTTCTTGATTGTCACGCAAGCTGGCAATTTGATCGCCAGGACAGTTGTGCTACAGCTAGTGTGCCCTCATTCTCGGTGGTGTGGGGGGACAAATGCTTTGCAGTTGTTTGGTCCTAGGGAATGAGTCCAAGCATGAGGAGAGGGACCTTTAGGGGGACCCCTCATCTGTGTGCTAGGAGGGGAGTCAGGCTTCAGGGCAGTAGCTGGCAGGGTGGTATTTGTTATGCCTTGGATCCAAAGTATCTCCCAAAGGTCATGTGCTAAAGAATTGGCTCCCAGGCCTTGGAGCTGTTAGGGGAGTGCAAACTTTAGGAGGTGGGGCCTAGTGGAAGGATGTGAGGTCCCCTTGAAAGGGATGTTGGGACCCTGGCCCTGCCCCTGCTCTGTTTTTGGTTTTTTTTTTTTTTTTTTTGGCGGTACTGGGGATTGAACTCAGGACCCTGCGCTTGCTAGGCAGGCGCTTATTCCACTGAGCTATATCCCCAGCCCCTCTGCCCCCGCTCTGGCAGCCACAAGATTTCACCATAATGTTCTGCTTCCCACACACATAGGAGCCAACTGACCATGGACTAAAACCTCGAACCGAAATCATTCCTCGTTTTCACTTGTTTATCTCTAGTATTTTGTCACAGTGATGCAAAGCTGGGTAACACAGTAGTTTAGTTGGTGGGAAGACAGATGTAAGGGGTAGAATTTACTTCCCAGTTGAGATAGCAGCTCAGGCCCAGTTCACCCTGGCTGGGTACAGTGGGGCTTTGGTTCCTGAATGGTAATCCCAGGATTCTGGTTGCAGAATTCATTGCAACCATAATCATGGAAAGAAGTCCCTGAACCCAGGCACCGCTGTACAATCTTTGGTGGTCGGCAAGGGGGCCTGGGTGGATTGTGTTGTTATCAGGGCTTGGCAAATTCTAAGGGGCCCACGGATCACCTAGGGATTCTGATTCAGTAGAACTTCAGTGAGACCAGCTGTTCTGCACAGCTGATGAACTTCATGAAAGACTGAGCTTCAGTTGTGAGGTTAGATAGCACTAACTCCCGCCCCCTTGCTGGGAGACACCCACAGAAATCGTTTTCACTGGGGTTTAAAGGCCTGACAAACCTTATCATCTAGAGGGGGCTGTGGAGAGACAGGCTTCTCAAAGGACAGGGAAGAAGAGTCAAAAGAGGCTTAGGGAAGAAAGAAAGGTGTGAAGTGGCCCCAAGAGTGAGAAAGGAAGGAGGGGTTAGAAGGCGCAGGTGGAAAGCAAAGTGGATGTGGGCTGCCCAGAGGCCACTGAGCAGGACAGGAGAGAGCGCAGAGGAAAAGCCGACCCTGGGGAACAGCCAGCTTTCCTTTCCAAGCAAGATGACAGGCATGCTAAGAAGAGGCTGAGGAGGGAGAGAGCCGATGGGGATGGTCTGTGGCCCCCACAGGGGTGGAGCGAGGGCTCAAGAGAGCAGGGGCTGGGGAAATGGGGAAGGCTTAGCTGATATGCGGAGAAGAAGTTCAAGGTTCAGGCAGTTGAGGCTCTTGGGCCTGTGGTGGGCTGAGGCTGGAGTGAGTGAGGCATGATGGGAAGACAGGCAAGCAGTCTGGGCTGCAGAATGAGGGCTCTTCAAGGATGCTTTCTCCCGCTATCCTGGCAACATGAAAGTCTTTTTCCTTAAGGGATGGTGTGAGGACAGGCATTGCTCCTGGGATAGCATGGCATGTTGGTTTTTTAAAGTAATCTGGTTAGACAACACGGTCCCTACATGACATGTGTGACTCAGTAGTGACTACCCAGCATTCCCCAAGATAAAACAACTATGCTCTGAACACCAAATAGCACATACTGTATGCTGGCATGTACAATGTCCTGAATGTGATACCTTGGTTCTTTCTCTGCCCCAAAGAGCAACTGAATTCAATTTCTGTTTGTTTGGGGTTTTTTTTTGGTACCGGGAATTGACCTCAGGACATTGTGCTTGCCAGGCAGGCACTGTGCTGCTGAGCTATATCCCCAGCCCGCAGTTTTTAACCCTGTGTGGTGTAGGAGAAATATCTTAATGTCTCTTAATATTTCATTTAACAAGTTTATTAAAAATGTACATTTAAAACCACAAATTACATAAAATCATTTCATTTCAATTCAACACAAAATCTGTGACCAGTGGCTTATTTTTGAGCCACTTTCCAAATCTTGGAACGCAGTTTCAAAGAGAATGTCACCTTTCTACACGTTGCCTTGTTTGACATCCCGGCCTTGGGAATGTGTGTGTGCTCAGCTGGAAATGTCCCCCATCCACTTCCAGTTAGCTGACCTCTCTATTTGTCTGGTAATTGTGGACTTTCTCCCTACGCTTTTTTTCTTCTTTTTGAGACAGGGTCTCACTGGACTTGGGCTCACTTTGTAGCCCAGGCTGGTCTCAAACTTGTAACAATCCTCCTGCCTCAGCCTCGCGAGTGCTGGGGATTACAGGGATGTGCCACCATGCCCAATTTCCCCCTATGCTTTTAAAAGTGATCCTTCACAGCTGGTTTATAGTTTTGCTAATTCTTGAGATTTATATAGTCTTGGCCCCAGGAGTAGCAATTAAATGTCTATTTTTTTCAACAACTCTTTAAGGGTCTCTAAAAACATCAAAAATCTAGCATTGGTCAGGGAAATTTCAGGTTAATGTGTTACCTCCCAAAAGAACAGTGTTGTTCAACAAAAGCAATCACAAGGACCTCCTGTTGTCAGAATTGTCTCTTAGCTGTTTTCGGAGGAGTAACTTGGGGATTAAAAACTGCAGGGTTGGGGTGTGACTCAGTGGTAGCACTTGCCTAGCACGTTTGAGGCTCTAGGTTTGATCCCCACCACTGCAAAAGAAATTGAACAAGTGGCTGGGTGTGGTGGTACATGCCTGTAATCCCAGCACTAGGGAGGCTGAAGCAGGAGGATCTTTAAATCTGAGGCCAGCCTGGGATACATAGTGAGTTTGAGACCAGCCTGAATTACATAGTGAGACTTTGTCTCAGAAAAAAAGAGAGAGAGAAAAAGCAGGTGTGTATCGGTTGATGGCTTTATTTGCTTTATCTTTAATTTCTTATATTCAAATTGGCACGATGCTGTCTTCATCATGGACTGTTAGAATAAAGTAGTCATGGTGTGAAACAGACTTTTCTTGATTTATTCTTTTTCTTTCTTTATCTTTGTTTGCTGCACTGGGGACTGAACTCAGCCTCATGCATGCGAGGCAAATGGCTGAGCTCTATTCTCGGTCCTAAAACTCACCTTTCCTTTTTATTTGGTGACCACCGATTTTCTTTTTCTTTTCTTTTCTTTTTTTTTTTTTTTTAACCCCTGTGGTACTGGAGATTGAACTTACGGCCTTCACACTGAGCTATATCCCTGGACCTTTTTTGAGGCAGTCTCACCAAATTGCCCATGCTGGAATTCAATTTGTGATCCTTCTGCCTCAGCCTCCCAAGGGCCATGATTAATTGCATTGTGTGCCACTACACCCAGCTGAATTTCTTAAGAGCTATTTGTAGTTAATTGTTGGTCTATTATCCGTTTCTGTCCAGGGTGAACAGGTCCCAAAAACGAGGTACCCGCGGATGAATAAAAAGTCAGAAGAAAAAGAAATACAAGAGAGACAATGTTCTGGGATCAGGGGGCTTACAGTTCTCCTGTCTGCAGCCTCGAATCACCTTTTCAGTAACCTTTTATTGAGATAAAACAAAAGAGGCAACTGGGCTAATGGGTGAATATCAATCGTTTTAGCAAGAACAATAACAACTCAATTACCACAGGCCTGAGACTTGACCAGGTAGCCATCCTGTCACCATTCCTTTCTGCATATCACAGCAAAACATTTAGTGTCGGTGCCAGGGCTTACAAAGCTTTTGAGAGACTTCCTCCAGAACACAACCACCGAGGCTATGTTATGCCTCAGGTAATACATTGAAATATTAACTAAAGAATGTCCTTCTCCACAGTTAATCCTTCTCATTGTATACGGCAAATATTTTTCTTCGTTTTCCCATTGTTCATAACACTTTGAATCAATTTTTTTTTTTTTTTTTTTTGGTACTAGGAATAGAATTCAGGACCTTGAGCTTGCCAGGCAGGCCCTGTGCCACTAAGCTATATCCCTGGGCCTGAATCAAACATAATAGACAAATCCAGTCACATTTTCCTTTATGGATTATATGTATTTGTTTTCCACATATAGGGTAGATTTTCAGTGACATTAAAAAAGTTAATGCATTAGTGTCCCTTGTTTGCTTGGGTTCTTCCAATGCCTACCCCTAATTTTGTACTTATAATTTTATATTCTTTTTCTTAAAGAGAGCCCTCAAAATTATATAAGTTTTTTGTTTTGTTTTTGAGACAGAGTCTCACTATGTAGCCCAGGCTGGCCTTCAACTCATTATATAGCCCAGGTGGCCCCAAATTTGCGGGGATTCTCCTGCTTTAGCTTCCTGAGTGCTGAGATTACAGGTGCTTACTGTCAAACCCGGCTCAAAATTATAAAACCTTTCACCTCACAAAATTTGGACTATCCTGTGATACTAAAAAAGGCTACTTTACCCCATATGTAATTAGATATTTTGGAGGATTATTTTTATTTTCCAATTTTTCAGTACTTAAGTACTAGTGCAATAATTTCTTCTTTTTTTTTGGTCTTTTTGAGACAGCGTCTCACTTTGCAGCTCAGGCTGGCCTTGAGCTCACTTTGTAGCCCAGGCTGGTCTCAAACTCGCAGCGATCCTCCTGCCTCAGCCTCCCGAGTGGTGGGATTACAGGCGTGTGCCACCATGCCCGGCATTCTTCAAAAAATTCTTAGCATTAAATAGAACTCTGTCATTCATTCATTCATTCTTTAGTTCACCCAAGAGTTTCCCTCACTCTTTGTACTCGACTGAGCTGTGAAAGTAGCTCATGCGTTCTGGGGAGAAGGGAGGGAGTGAGGTGGAAGGTATGGTGGCCCCCCTGGAGGTGATGGTTCTGCATGCCAGGGAGGTGGGCTCGCTTCCTACAGCTGTCGTAATAAAGCACCACCCACCAACAGCACGGCTTTGAACAGCAGGAATTGCTTCTCTCGTTATTCTGGAGGCAAGAAGTCCGAAGCAAGATGTGGGCGGGGCCTCTGAAAATACGCTGGGAAAATATGCTGGGTGCCTTCTTAGCTTCCGGTGTTGCCCGCAAGGGTAGTTCCTTGGTTTAGAGTCATCAACCGCAACCCGCCTTTGTCACTAAACTGCGCCCCCTAGAGTGTCCGTGTGCAGTGCAGGTTCTTTTCTTACAGGACAGTCTTAGGACTTCAGCTGTTTGATCACCTCCACAGCCTCACAGGTAGGTACTGGAACAAGGACTTCCCCACCTGTTGGGACTGGAGGTTACAGTTCAGCACGCGGCAGGGGACTGAGGCTGAGTATTCTCCTCTCAGCTCACGTCCAGGCAGGAGGAGCTCTCTGCTCGTGGAATGAGTCCTTTCCTTTCGTTTCGTTTCTTGCCTCCCCCCTCCAGGCAGTGTGGTGCAGCGGTTATCAGCACTTGCCCCGAGCCGAGCCGCATGGCAGGGTCTCAACCACCACCCAGGACTTCGGCTGTGTGCGCTTGCACTTGGAGGGTGTGCCGAGGGGCCCTAACTCCTTGGTGAATACAGGAAAGATCCTGGGCAAGGTGTGTAACTTTCCCAAGCCTAGAAGGCTACATCAAGTACAGTGGGAAGGTGACCAAAATGATGGCTCTAACGTGCTCATTGTAGCCCCGCCATGTACTTAATGCTCAACTAACGTGCACGGGAAAAATCACATTCTATGCCTCACCACAGTGCTGCATGGGGCAGTCTCTGAGGGATGGAGAGACCACTCCGTGGTCATGACGCTCCCGAGACAGCTCACTCCACTTTGAGAAAAGCCAAGGTCCTTACCATGGCCAACAGTGTGTATGTTACTCTGCCACTCTCCAGCCTCAGACAGGCCCCTTCCTTTCTGCCTGGTCGCACTGGCCGGCCGGTGGCTCCTCCGGCGCAGCATACGGTTCCACTTGGGCTGTGGCTCTGCTACCCTCTGCCTGACGTGCTTGCCCCCAGCAGCTTCATCTCCCCGTCTGCCTGCCTTTGTCTTTGCATGAAGGTTACCATCTCACAGCCTTCTCCCAGTGCCGTTCCAAGCGGCACCCACACCAGCCTCTTTCCCTTATTTCTCTACAAACCGCATTTCCTACTATCTGATGTGTTTATTTACTTCGCGTCTTCCTCTCCTCTATCCCGGGCTTTGAATCAGAAGAGCTTGCACAGCTGACCCGAGTAGCCCTGAAGGGTACACTGTTTAGCAGTAGTCACTGTGACACCTACAACTGACAGGGGTACTAGCTAAGGGTGAGGTCGTCCCTTGGCCGTCTCAGTCTATGAGGATGCTCCCACTTGGGGTATAGGGCAAGAGCCCCCTGTGGTACCCACCAGGGGTGGTCCTGCGGGGCCCAGCAGAGGTCACTGTAGCTGTGTGACCCTGTGGTTTCTGCCATGCACTGCTATGCTAAAGGGCCTCCCTGGGCCAAGCTTTAGCTCTTCTTGTGAGGACATTTCTCCATCTACAGCAGGAAAGCACTGTGTAAATCCTGAGCGCTGAGCATCACAGCTGGCTGGCACAGCCTCTCCATCAAGGGTGGGTGTCCCCAGTCACAAGAGTCCATGGAGTCTGTCCCTGTACAGTGGAGGGGTGGTGGGTGCCCCACGAAGAAAGGCAGAGCTGGGGTAGCAGGCACAAAGGGCCACCTTGCCTGGACAGCCCCCTCACATACTCGGGCGTTCCCTCTTCCCAGCCCCCTAGTATCCTGTCATATCCGGGAATGGCCCAGTCACTGTCTGAGCCATTCCAGTGTCATCCTTGCTGCAAGGCTGGCCCTAGGGGTCTCCTGCATTTGCACACACGCATCACTGTGCAGCAGAGAGCCCAGGGCTTTGCAGTTGGGTTGAAAGCCCTGGAAAATGGTAAAGCTGTGACCATCACAGATGGCAACGTGTTGCTTCAAACGGTATTCACTATTAACTAGCTTGTTCATGCTTCTGTGTAGTGGGCCGGGCAGAGTACAAAAACTGTTCTTACTATATCTGCTAGAAAGCTCACACACTGACATAAAGTCAAGGCCACTCTTGCACGGGACTCTCCCAGAACTGGGAATCTAATTTTATATTCATTTAAGAGCCACCCCCCACCCAAGTGTATAAAGCTCACACTCAAGACCTACACACAGTTGCATTCAGTAGTTACTAATCTCTAACGTGGGACAGAGCAGTGACCGAGTGCAAGGTGAACATGGGTAGGAAGCAGGTAGGGTTGAGATAGGGCAACGAGCTCCATGATGGGCAGGTTTCATTGTGGCTGCCCACCCAATTCCCTTCCTCTCAGCTCTTCCGAGCCTTTTTGCTGCTGAAGACAGCTCAGCTAATGGTCACTGTGAGCTTTTGCTTGGGGCTCTGACTCTAGTAGACATATGGGAACTCAAATATTTCGCAGGGGACGCTGCTGCAGAGCCTAACAGGCTGGTTCCAGCCAAGCCTGGCTGTCTAGCCTCCTTGGAGGTTCCCTTTAAGTGGCATTCAAAAAAATCTTTCTTAGCTGTACAAATTTTCTCTTTGCAACCAAGAACTGACTGGTACAAATTCCTGCCTTAGCAGAGTGGAGACATACAAGAGTGAGCCATTTGTGCCATGACACCTGCCAGATGAGGTGGGGAGGGGGGAAGAGTAAAGGAAAGCGATGTTCCAGGTATGGATAGCACAGTTTAAAGGGCTATGACAGGCAAAAATAAGCATGACAAACTGAGAAGCCATGTAGGGGGGCCAAATTTTTTTAGCTTAAATCAAGGTGCAACTACCTGGTGGGTTTTGAGCTGAATAGCAGGATTTTAATTTTTCTTGCTGTCAACAGACTAAATGTTGGAAAAAAGCGCTGAGGTCAGACAGTTATCAGACTGAGCAGTATGTGCACTCACTCCATTTACCTTGTGGTGTGCGGTCGGAGAGCAACAGAGTGCAGCTTTGCTGAGGTTTGATGCTGGAAGAGTTAAGTGAATACAATAGAAAACCTGACAAAGGCAAAAAACTCAGGACAATAAAGATGCACAACAATGGTTTTTAAGAAGTTATTGTGCATGCTGGATAATGCTGGGCCACTCACTCATGCAAGGTACGGGTGGAACACATCCATAGTTGTACACTGAAAACTACTCACAGCAGCAATGTTCTCTCCAGGGATCCATGAAGTATCTGACACTCATGTAGCATCAGGGGTGCAAAGATTAAAGCACAAGTCTCACAGTTTAACCACAAAGCAGCACATACCAAGTTCAGCTCTTCCGAGCCCATCTGCTCTGCTTAAGCGGACGGAGGCCGGCTGTGTAAGTGCTCTGGAGGCTCACCCAGGCGCAACACGCTGCCACTGTGAGGTTAGGCTGCTGCCTACTCCTTTTAGAGCCAGGCAGGGGCACAGAATACTGCAGCTTACAGCTTGGCTTTCATTTGTGCAGGCTTCAAAGTCAGTCTTTTGGAATTCAGGCCTCTGCCTAGCCTAAATTTCGCTGAACTTGAAATTTCACCAAAAGCTGTAAACTGCTGGTTGCTCAAAAACCAAGTCTTGACTCAAGACACATACAGATCATACTGGCTCACAGTAACTGGCCTTTGAGGGTCTCCCCAAACCAAGACCGGGCTGCTCTCACGTACCAAGCCATGACACAGGCCTAGGAGTATGTTTTTTTGTTTGTTTCTTTAGGAGTACGGTTAAAAGCTCCAACAATACACTGTAACCTCCATACACAGACCCTTCCATTGGACCAAGTCGGGTAACTTCACAGGGACAGATTTCTTACGAAGAAGGGGAACTTTGAGAATGCAAGGACGGCTACTGGAGTGATGCCTACAGCACAACTACGCTGAAAGATCTCAAAGATTTCAGCATAACGGTAACATGTTATTGTTCTGTTTCATTCTAATAAACTGACCTGAGGAGTTAGTAACCTGGAATCTTGGTCTCATCATGAAACAGGAATCTAAGTGTGAATTTGTAGGGGCAGGGGATGCAGGTTAGTGGCACAAGTGCCTGCCTGGCAAGTGCAAGGTCCTGAGTTCTATTCCCAGCACCAAAACAAAACCAAACCAAAAAACACAAAAATTTATAAATGGCAAAGGAACCAGAAGTAGAGGAAGGGAGCAGGGAAACAAAAATTAAGGTGTTATACACCTGTACCACCCACAAATATAATAATCACTATGTATTACAAACATATACTGATAAAAAAATGCTCAGGTTTTTAAGCAGAAATGGGTGTCCTGCTCAAAATAAAGCTAACAACTCTCCATAAATCTTGACATCTAAAACACATTCCCCTACATCAAGTATCACAATGTTTATTGATAGATACAAGTATATAAAATCAGGGCATGAACATGACTTGATAAATTAAGTAGACTTAATTTCAATACTATAATAAGAGGGACCAATTCAAATTCTCACCATTTGTTTCACACCCACAAAAACCACTTCAAGGGCATTAACGATCTCTCAAAACTGATCAGTTTTGTGCAAGTAAACCATGTTTCTTTTAAAAAGACTTGTGCACTTGCCCAGGCTCAAGGATATTAAAATCTAGCACATAAAGCCCATTACTAGAGGTAGAAATACAGGCAATATACTATTACGGCAACAACCATCAATTACAGTTAAGAATTTTTCTGTAACAACCAAATGGATAATCAAATATTGCAACAACTCAAGTATTACTGAGCAAAGTGCATTTCTACAGTATTCAGTGTTGCTATTCAGTTTTCTAACTTAAAACAGCCTATGATAACTGGCAGCGAAAAAGGTCCTTGCAATAGACTGCCTCTGCTTGAGAACTTATGATGTAATTATTGCATGCTGCTAATATACTATCTAAACATTAAAGATACTCCTAAAATATTTGATGGTAGACTATGATTAAGACATTACACTACAAAAAAACCTTACGCAGAAGGAAATCCTATAAATTGACGTGCTTCTGCTTTAAATATTGTGAAAACATTACAGCGGAATGAATTTTCGCAGTGGTTAGGTCAAATGCAGTTACATCATAGCAACAGTATGTTTTGCACAATTTAAGGCTTTGGCTGGTTCTTTTAGTCAGCTTCTTCCTCAGATTCTTCTTCTTCAGCAGTTTCTAGCCAAGTCAGCCACTGATTCACCTATGAATTGGATTTGTAAATTAAGTAGTACTTAAAACAGATAAACAAGTTTTACTTTGCACCATGTATTTTAGTAAATGGAAACATACTAATGAAATATTTATCAATGAACCTTGAGTTGAATAAACTCAAGGCACTTTCAACACTGCCCCAGTTATATTTCAGGATTCTCAGACTTAGTCTAAGACTATGGCTCCTCTGAATCTATCAATAGGATTTGGAGTGGGGATGACCCTAAACAGCAGACTTCCAGCCACACCCCAGAAGCACTCTAACATATCTCCCAAGGACAGGGCTGAGGGTAAGTTAGGTGCTGGTCCTCAGTAGACTAGGTGTGACCCTTCAGGAGCAAAGGTAAGAGGCTATATATAAATCAAAGCCTGGTCAGAAAAACTATCTGGATTATGTACCATAAGACATACCTAATCAAAACTTTTGGAATCAGAATGAGAATCTGCTAATTACTCAGTAAGTGACATGTGTGAATTCCTCCTCTCAGGGCTGACACTACTTAAAAGACAGAAAAATCAAAGCAAGAAACCAGAAAACAGTCTCTCCTGTAAAATTTTTTTTGTCTTTTTGGAGACAGGGTCTCTTCTGCAGTTCAGGCTGGCCTTGAGCTCACTTTATAGCCCAGGATGGTCTGGCACTTGCTATGATCCTCCTAAACTCAGACTCCCAGAGTGCTGGGATTGAGGGTGTGTGCCATGCCTGGCTTCCCCTTAAATTTTTAAAAAAGCTTATTTCCAAAATACCGTAACCACCTGAACTGATTAGCCAATTTGATTACCTAACTTAACATCTTCATACTCTTCTTATTTACCAAGAGTTACTATTCACTTGAAATACTAAGCTGGGTAAAAATAAAAGCAAGCCAAATTTATGTGAAACTTACCTGGAACAAAGCCTTGCCTTTTCCTGGAAACTCTTGGGTTATATCTTCTTTCCAAGCCAAGAAAGCTTCCTCTTCAATAATTTCCATGTCATAGAAGTGAACAAAAAAGCGGAGTAACATGCCTAAAACCCAAAACAATCCTATTATTCAGTGTCCTCTCTCAGCAGGCCCACGCCCATCCCACCCCGACCCCACTGGTCCACCTCACCTTTTGGGAAGTTGCTGTTGTAACAGTGCACCTGCAGGGCATACAGGGCACTGACCTGTAGATCCACATGATCATGAAGGAATTTCTGCATCACAGGCTTGAAAGAAAGCAGCAGTTGTTTTTCCTGCTCTAACTGTTCTTTGGAAGGAGCAGAGGAAGAATCTGATTCATCACCGGGTGGGCTTACTTCACTAGAAATATACTGTAAGAAGCTGGGGAAAAAAAAGATCTTGTTAGATCACCAACAAGAATTTTCCAGCTCAGAGAAAGCACTCAGCCCGTCTTGTGGACTTGATCTTTCCCTAAATATCAAAACGTAACCTTCCCTGTACAAGACCACCATCTTACCTAGTCATTAAGATGTTCACAAATCCTTTATCTACATGAAGTTTGGGAGAGATGTTATCTTTTATCCATTTATATATGGTTTGAGGGGATGGATCCAACTTTATTTGCTTCAACAGTTCCTTCTCCAATTTGAGGAGTGGGAATAAGAAACTCAGTCCCTTTCCTTCCAAAATCTCCAACATACGGTCCTTATTCTGATCAATTTCTGAAGAGACAAAGCCATTTCTAGAACTGAGCAAGTTGTTCATTTTACCCAGCTGACCTATCTAAAAAGCAAAGCTTTACGAATTATTTCCCAATGTCCAAGTTAAGTGTACCAACAAAGAACCAACCCATGAGAACGAACTCAATGTATGGTGCAGAGTAGTTAAGCTGTAAACTTTCTATAGTAAGGCACTGAGATCTACATATAGCAATGCTTTTATCATTATTTGGACAGGATAATCAAGTTGTATCACCCACATAAATCCAGTCACGGTACTAAGAACACGTAGACTCATTATTAAACCACTCTTACCTGGGAGCATTTTCTGCATATTGACCTTGCTTTGCTGAAAAAGTTCTGTTAGCCATTCTCGATCTTGTAATTTAGCTAACTGCTGAAGACACAGTAAGAAGAGAGGAAAGTGGGTGCCACTCTCCAATGGTTGAGCTAGTTCCGAAACGCTCACCAGCTCTGAAATAATGGCACGAGCTGCAAACTGTGCTAAGTATGATTTAACCAAGGGGATGTCAACTTCCAGTTTGGGGCACTGGTCCAATACATTCAGGAAAGCCTTAGAAAAAACAAACAACATAGTCAGGCTGTTCATTTTCAAATGTGAGTTTTTTTTTTTTACTACACAAACACAAAAAACGTGTTACCTGCATGAAGTTGTCGCTTGTGGCGATCCCTTCCTGTCTGAGCAGACTGATCAAAGAGCTTGCTTTTTCTTTATCTTCATCACTTCTGTCTAGCGACAGGATGATTACTTTGCTCAGCATCTCAGGAAGGAAGTGTTTAGGGGCTCTCATTTCCCTTACGCCACTGACAGCATCATTTGCATTTCCACTATTCAGATACTCAGTTACAACAGTTTCCTAAAAAGAGTCCAAGTTCAATCACCTTAGGGCTTCCCCTATCCCAAATGCACTCTAATTAGTGGCTAAGGGACTATTTGATACTCACAGTTAGTTTAAGTAGTTCTTCCTTTGATGGCGGTGGCTTTTTGCTGGTCTTGGCAGGCTTTTCCTGGATAAGTGGTGGATTAGTTTTGAGGCCAAGCTGAGGCGTCTAGAAGATAAGCAGTGTGACATGAGTGTTTAGTTAAAAAAAAGTTTATGTTAGAAGGAGGAAAACGCTACATCAAAACAAGTCAGAAGGTATAATGACAAATGGTGCCACCTTATGGCCCATACCTGTCCCAGAGGTGGTGTCTGAGTGCGTGGTGGTTGTGCACTAGGAGGAATCATAGTTATCTGGGGCTGAAGCTTTGGCACTTGATTTTTATTCATTAGGAACGACTGAGCAGGCCTCAAGCTAATCTGGAATCGAAAATAAGTCATAGCAGATACATAAGTTAACAACATGTCACCGTTAAATTTAGCACTTTAACATCCTGTAATTAATTCTATACACACATCATAGAACCTACGGCAGAAATAGAAATTTCTCTAAAACCTAAAAATTGTGGTATGGGCCTTCTGTAATCCCAGCACCCAGAGGCTGGGACAGGGAGATCTCAAATTTGATTCAAGATTCTATCTCAAAATAAAAAATAAAGAGAAAAAGGGCTAGGGATACAGTTTAGCACACAGACCCAGGGTCAAGCCCCTGTACCACAAAATAAAAACCAAGATCACTTCATGCTAACAGATTTTAATTTTTGACAAGAAAGTAAAAAATCTGACTCATAGATTTACACCAGAATTCTCCTAGGATTGGCATTATCAAAAGTGGTACGGGAAAAAGTCTCTTTATCCTTAGGTGAATCATACTACTTTCAGGGGAACCACACACAGTATCTTTACAACCATTTTCTTCATTCTAGTACTTTTATACTTGCCCTCATATCTCATAATCTTCGCTCATAGGACGCTGGACATTAAAGAAAGAAAAAGTATAGAAAAGAGAAAAAAAGAGAGAAAAAGAAGAATGCCAGCATAAGTCCTCTTAATAACGCGTCTTTTTATAATCATCGGGCAGTAGGTTTCTGAATTGACAAACTACCATATATAAATAACATAGGCAAATGTACCTCATCTGCATTAAGCTGTCCTTTCTTAGAAAACCGAGGTGGCATATCCTTCGACTGTCCTTGCAGCTGGGATAAGAGTCCCTGACTCTGGTTATGGTAGAGCTGGCTTAGCCCCTATTTCACAAAGAGAGAAAAAGTCTAGATAAACAGGGGGTCCACAAATTATGGTAATCAAGTACCAAAGGGATGAACTAAGCTATAAAGAAAGCTTAACTGACTTTGCCCAGAGAAAGTAGGAGATGAAACAGAAGACTATAAACCTGACCTAACTGCCAAATAAAGTAATGTGACTTTACTAATACTTCATTCAACTTGATAGGCATTCATTCAATTTGAAGTAATGGTCATGAATGTAAAATGGGTTTAGGAAAAAAAAAATCTTATCTAAAATAGTTACACTAAAAAAAAAGCACAATTAAAAAACATCTCAGGATTTAACACTTATTTCCCTAACCACTATTAAATGTCTTACCTGGCTTTTCATAAACTTGCCTCCCATCTCTCCAAACTGTGATTGTGTGGGAGGCATGATGTGTCCCCCATGGCCATTGAAGAGCTGATTTGAACGATGACGTCCCATGGTGGGTGAAAATCTATCCTGGATAACTCCTGGCCCAGTACCAATTCCGCTACCTTAAAATACACACACAGGCAACTCTTTAAAAACTCTGAAATGTGAAGCTGACTTTTTAGTCTGACCAAACCACCATTTTGTTCAAAATTACCTGGCATTTGTCCAAACATATCAGCAAGTCCTCCAAGTGGGTCTCTATCCATTTTCATCCTGGGTGGCATGAACGGACCCTCCAGAAAGAAGTCACTTCTCATCCCTTGAGCCATAGGAGCAGGAATAAACACTCCTAGATCCTTCAGACATAAATAAAACAAAGCAACATCTTCATCTCTGGACCCTATTTTACTCAAAACTACAATTTACACACTAGGGAAAATAGAAAAACTCTTATTCGATTGCTATTTCTGTAAATAACTTCTTCCCAAAATAGCACACAAGACACTAAAAACATTAAATTCCACATCAAGATGAAAGTTTCAAGAGGTAGGGGGCTACCTGTGCTACTACAGAAACACTGAAAACCACCTTACTTTTACTGCATCTTGACGGATTTGATTGATCGTCTTTGGTCCATTGTCAAGAAAAGCCTTGCGAGGAACCCAATGGTGCTCTCGCAACTCTACGGTATCCTTTAAAGCAAAGGTAGCATAAATGTTAATATACCTGAAGAAGAAAACTCAGTCTATCAACATACTTAAAGGAAACCAGTTTTACCTGCAGCAGGAAACGAATCCTTGCTGGCAATTCCTTACTTAACATCAAGGAGCACATCCGGGCAAAGTACTGATCCATTAAGGACTGATAAGAGAAAAATACATATAATTGGAAGTTAAAGCAATGTGTACCGCGTTATAACCGAGGTGACTAAATACGGCAACCCCGTATTGTCACAAAAAGGTGCTTGAATTCCATAGAATTAAGACAAGCCATTTGTCTTACCTTGGCTCGTTCATGGTCTAACCTAGGTCCCACTGTCCTCATTATCTGACAGAGGCACTCCAAATCCTCTCCCATATCTTTGAGTTGGACTCTCTTCTTCTTTTCCAAAAGCTACCAAAAAAATAAAATGCCACGTGTTGATGAAATTTTAATTATTCCAGTTTACATGGTATCTCCCCCTTATGTTTGTTACTCCTAATTCCTGCAGCACCTAGTACAGTGCTGTGTGTGGGTCTACATTGAATCCCTTCCACAAATCAAGCAATTTAAATGCAGACAACAGCTTTACTTTTACTTTTGTAAAATCCAGTGCATACTTCCATGTTAGATCTGCTAAGTTTTGGTGGCTACCTACATGCTTAATAACCATGTACCTTCTGAAGTGGCACAAAGCAATTACAGCTGATTTATCTTCCTCAGTGTTATTCCCACTGTCTTAAGGTAAACCTAAATTGCTAGCTGTACTTACTGTTTTGATGCACTTATGAAGGATAGATTCATGAATAAGATCAAGCTTGCCAAGTTCTCCAATGAATTTGATGTTCCCCAACATCTTGATCTTAGCAATGGCTCTCTGTTCCTCCTCCTCGGGGAGAAGGGGATTTTCACGCTTATCATAGACTGAAAGGGGAAAATCCGGCAAATAAAAGTCATTATTTAGAAATCAGGCTTTCATGTATAGTACTATTTAGTATCAAAAATTCTTACCGTCAACATTTCTGGTTCGGTTTTCAAATTCATCTTGTAATTTGGAAATTAGGAGGCGTCTGAATGTCTGTTTGGAAACAAAAAACTATTTGTAGCCTTTGCTAATGGAACTTTCCAAACTAATTTTAAAATGAGCAAACAAAAACTACCACTTACTGTGCTTTGCTTCTGTCCCGGTTGACCCTCTGCTGCTGGGCCATCAAAGTTTGGTGCATCTTCTGCCAGTCGCAGACATAGCTGAGCATACAGTGAGCTATACTTTGGCTCTTCTAGGGCTTTGTCCACAATCTACAAAAAATGTCATTCTTAAAAATCTAAACTGAACTATTCTTATGGTACTGAGGGCTGAAGTCAGAGCCTTATACTTGCAGGTCCTTTAATAAGATTTTTTATTTTAATTTAGCAACTGGGATTATAGGTGTGCTAAAGTGGAAATACACGGCCCTACCAATGTCACATTATTGCATGGCAAATTACTTGTCTGCCTCATTTACAACCGAGGAATGAGATTTCTTACAAGTTTCCTGTGTAAATTAAATACAAATCAACTGTTTAGCAAACACCCTAGAAAAACAAGAACTTAAATGTAAGCCATTACAGTGCACCAACTGTTTTTCATGTAGCTGCATCTTTCCTCCCTAGTTAGAAGACACATGTGCAGAACTAGACTCTGGAGGCCTGAGCGTGTAGCCTGTGTGTTCGAGAACATGCCGAGCAAGCATGAAGGTAGGGACTCAATTGCCAGCACCACAAAACAAACAGGAAAAAACCCCAAAAAACTGAAATTATTAATGTGTAAATCTAAAACAGCATCTTTCACAAAGGTAAACCAAATGCTGAGGATAGCCTCTGCTTAACTCTCCATGTATAGTATATTTTATTTTTTTTAGACAGGGTCAGACTATGCAGTCCAGAATTTCCTCTAACTTGTGGCAATCCTTTCTCAGCCTAAAACTCATACCTTTAGAAGTTAGTGGCTCTACTTTTATCACTACCAGGATTCATAAATATATACCCATCTAGCAAACACCTCAAGGCTTAATAATTCGGGATAATAAAAACACCTAAGGTTTGTTAAATGGTTTCTTTCCCTTTCCCTTTGAGTTTTAAGCCAACATTTAAAACTTACCAGCAGTATGACCCCTTTAAGGATGAGTTTAGACTCTACACCCACATTGAGGAGCTCAAGGCATAGCTTGTCAAACTTCTCAGGAGTAAGCTTATTTAATATGCTGTGGGAAAGAAATCATGTTTGAAATATCAGCCCATATAGAATTGCTGAAGTAAAAAAAAAAAATCTTTTAAATTATGTATTTCTATTTGTTTGTTTATACTAAGACATGTGTTCTTATACAGCCAAAGATGTTAAAATGAACTTCTGTTATCAGGTTGAGGGGTGGTCCAGTTTATCAAGATGCCTTTCTCTAAGCTCAGAGTGTAAGGGCCTTATCATTAGGGCGGGACCATAAACTGTGATCATTATATCCCACTTAGCATCAGGCCAAGATGGAAATCCCAGCACAACAGGGTTGAGTTATAACTGACAGGTACAAGGCAACTATAAGCCCCATCCCCCTCAATTGACACAAAAAAGCCAACTGTCATCACTACCTTTATGAAAAATCACTCTTTTGGCACCAACCTTGCCTTGTAAGCAGCATACAACACACACAGAAATACAGCTAATCCACATCTCTTCCCTCTTTTTGGGAAAAGAGACTTTGAAACTTACCCTCTTACTTTCCTGAAGATTGCATCATGTCGTTCTTTTTCATTTGCGGAGTTGTTTGCTGCGGAGTTGTCATCTCGTCTAGTGCTTCGTGCAGGAATCCATTTCTGAGCGTTTTGCCCTGGGGTTTTCCCCAGGAACTCGCTAATAAAAATTAACACAGACTTTAATTAGGAAAGCTTTAAAAAATTCTGCTAAGTACAATATAAAAATTTAAGCTGTTCAACTTCCCCAACAACAAAGCAACACTGGAAATCACTGGTTTCCAGCCAGCAATAGGTAATGTGGAAATCACTTAAAGGACTTTACAATACAGATTCCAGGACCCACTGTCAAGTTTCTGCTTTAGTAGTGCAGCAGGCCCTTCATAATATACATTTTAGTACTCATTCCCAGTAGTGCCAGTGCTGCTGCAATGAGCACTACGATGACTTAACGCCATACTTCACACTTTACTATCCATTAAAAGAGATTCCAGAGCAACCATCAATATGAGCAGAAGATAATCAGTTTGACAGCCTCAACTCACATTAGAGGACCTACCTAAAAAATAACATTCTGTATTTAGGATTATTTAGCCAGGATTATTTAGCTGGGCATGGTGGCACACGCCTGTAATCCTAGCACTTTGGAGGCTGAGATGGAAGGATCATTGAGTTTGAGATCAGCCTGGGATACAAAGCTCAAGGTCAGCCTGAACTACATAGTGAGACTCTCAAAAAAGGTTATTTAGCAGAAACCAATGTCCCCACCAAGATTAAGATTCCTGATACTACCCAGTTATACTGCTATGCTATAGGTACATGAAAGACTTTACATGTACTATTTATAGAAGCCACCGTTTTCACGTGCTTCCATACCTGTTGCCAGCAGTCTTGGGATAGTGCTGAGGTGCACCCCTACTTCCTCCTCCGCCCGAAGAAGCACTGTTTACAAGGAAAAAAAAAAAAAAACCAAACTTATGAACAGTACCAGCTATGTAACTAAATGGAGATGGTTATTTTGGACTTTAAGTTACACCAAAGATGAAGACTGAACTTGGGCCCAAAGGAAGGTCAAATAATTACATTTACTCTTCATATAGTAGCATTAGGAGACCGCCAGAAATTTGAGGTCTATGAAAGCGAACTATTTAAAGGGTTTGTGATTTAACTTTCCAGAACAACGCCCAAATAAACCTGCACATACCTGAAACGAGAAGCACCCCCTTCTGCAATCGCACTCTCCACTTTGGCGGCTTGACAACGAAGAATCTTCAAAAGAATAATATTAATGGATGGGGTGGGGGGGGAGGGGATGGGAGAAATGAAAAACCTGGAATGAGAAAGAGCACCAGTGTCAGACTATTTCCTACCGTGCAGCTCCACACAACTCCCTTCCAACTATAACCTTAAGACGCGGGCACTGCAGCTGACCCAACTCTCCCTGCAATGCAGGCCCCTGGACGGAAATAGAACCCTGAGACACAAACGGACAGGGGTTCTATTTTGTCCGCCACCTGGAAATTCCCCAGCCTGGAGACCGCCAAGGGCGGCCCCCATAGAAGCGCAGGAGCCCCGCCGGCCGCTCAGGCGCGGCCGCGCTCCAGCGCCTCTGCTCTGGCCCGGCCCGGCCCGGCCGCCGGCACATGTGGCAGCGCCGCCGCCCGTCCCCTCCCGCCGAGGGCGCCCGGCCGTAACATGGCAGCGGGACCCGCGCCTGGCCGCTCGCCGGAACAAAGAGTGGCGGCCGCTCCCCTCGGCTGGGGTCGGAGACGCGCGACCGCGGGCCCAGGCCGGAGTGCCCCGCAACGTCGCCAGCGCGGCCGGCCCTTTGTTCTCGGGCAGGAAGGCGCCGGGGCCACCGCCGCCCACAAGTCCCCGGGGACGGGCGCCCGCCGCCGCTCGGCACAAAGGGCCGCACCCGCCCGGCCCCGCTCGACGGCCCGCCGCACCTCCTCCGCCGCCCGCCGGCCCCGCGAAGGCACTGCCCGCCGGTCCCGCGCCAACGGCCGGGTCCTGCACGCGCCCCCGCCGCTGCGGCGCGCGCCCCCGTCACGCTCGCCCGCCGGCCGACCCCGCGCAGGGGCTCCGTCTCCCAGACACGACCCGGCGGAAGCTGGGACAGGACGCACTTTTCCTTCTAGTCAGTCAGCAACGAGCAGACAGCAGATGCCAGTGATTTCCAGGAGCCCCAAATGCAGAAGAAACGCTCAAACAGGGCCACCCCGCCCGACTCCGCCTGCGGCCGCCATTTTGTACCACTCAAGACGCGACCGGGGCGGCGGCCATTTTAGAGCGCTCAGCGGCGCCCGCGGCGCCGACTCCACTCACCTTCACCGAGAACTCAGCAGCTGCCGCCGCAGCTGCCTCCTCAGGATCCGGTCGTCGGGGACGGGGAAGGGAAGGGAAGGGGAACGGAAAACAAAAAAGGGGAAGGGAGGGGAAGGAAGGAGCCGCGGATTAGAAACTCTCAGGTTAGAGGAGTCGCTGCTGCAGCCACCACCGGGTACCCGCCGCCGCCTCCATAGAGCTCCAACTCGCTGCTGGCGCTGAGGCGTGTCTGAAGCCGAACTTATCACTCTGGGGCAGCCGAACCCACCAGAGCCGCCCCGAATGGCTCCCTTGCTACCCAATCGATAGCCTGGTTACCGCCCACCACCAATCCGCGCCGGGCAGCGGGGCGGAGCTACAGCGCAAGCTTGGTTGCGGCGTAGCCCCGCCGCAGTGCGCAAATCCGTATTCCCGAAAGCTCTGGAGCCAAGCCGGTGGCGTACAGGGCGTGGAACGCTGTCGGGCTGCGGCCGCTTGCGTAGGGCGGCGAGCCTCTGGAGTCTACGCAGCCGTGCCTGCCCGTTTTTCCCCGCACCGGCTCTTTGTTCCCTGCTTCCCGTCCCCGCTGCCCAAGCCGCTTTTCTATCGTCCTCGTTTTTGCCCCGGGAATACGGGAAGAAAACGCATGGTTCGCTTACCTTACCCGACTCCGCTATGTGCTGGCTCAGAGCACTGTCTCCCGGCGCCCCCAGGAGCTGTGATTGCACCCCGGGCTGGCTCCCTGGGACCGGGCTGCCGGGCCGGGCCTGGCGCCCCCGGGGCGCCGCGGGCGGAATCGCCGCCTGTCTCCAGATCCTCGGCTCGGCAGCCTTTGGGGCGAGTCCTGAGGAGACAAGGTGTGCACCCCAGTGCAAAGAGAGCGTTCGGCTGCTTGTGGAATCACCCTGTGCACTGAATGAGGGACGAACGGAAGCGCTGCTGTTGTCTTCACACCTCGCGCTAGAAGCAGCTTCCCCAAAGGAATGTGTGGCCAGCAGTCACCGAGCAATGCCCAGCCTATGCCAGGCTTCTCACAAGTGTTTGCACAGGGCTGGCGTTTGAAGGATTTTAAACTAACTCCTCGTTTTTATTTTTTTTAAAAGCACGTTAAAGATTGTAAAGTGTATTTTCATTCTATGTGAAGTCCACATAAACAGGATTAGGTTTTTCAAAGCTGCAGGTTGAGCCCTTTATACTTCTCAGATAATATGCTAAAGGATGAGTTGGTGTTTCATCGTTTGCGACAAAAACGGAGTCCTGTTTGCATGTACTTAACAAAAAATGTCCCCATCTCCATTTTGAATATACAGTTCTTGATACCATGCCTAAGAAGTGTATGTGTTTTAACGTGCATGTCCTAAAAGTCATGCATGTAAAGGGCATAGTTTTCAAAGACCCAAACTTTGTTTTGACAAGCCAAAACAGCTCTGGGTGTTGAAAGAGAGTCCGTAATACAATTTTCAGGAGCAGTGCACTGTACTGAACATGTAAATCTGCTAACAGAGGGTGTGGTGCGGCTCTGAAGGTTTCTATACCACTCTAGCATCTTCAGATCTTTGCCATAGAATAGTAGTTTCCACCGTTATTACATTACTACAACTAGTGCTATGAAATCAATTTCACTTCAACTTTAAGAACTGGAAAAGTCACTGTCATTCTTGGAGTTAGTTTCTGTATCAAAAAAAGAGCAAACTATTATTTTTGGGAAAGGTACACATTTTGTTTCAAATAAAAGAGGTTTCACTTTGTAGTTTCGGGACACTTCTTTATAATTTCCTTAGGGATTTAGTCTGCAAAAATGGTTTCATATATGCGATATTTTTACATAACTTGTTTTACATTTCTCATGTCTGATAATACTGTACATTTGTTTGACAGTTTGAAGAATGGTGTTTGAAAACATACTCATCTAGACATCAGGGAATAGTCACTTTGCCCTAGAATCTGGATGTTCTAATAATTAAGGAACTTGAAATTCAGTGATTAAATATTTAAAAAAAGATTTTACAGGGCCGAGGAAATAGTTCAGCAGCACAGCACCTGCCTGGCAAGCGCAAGGTCATGAGTTTGATTCCCAGTTTAAAAAAAAATAAAGGTTTTACTTAATCTTTGCTAATTGTGACTCCCTCTGCTAAGGGCTTTGCAGGTATGAATGGATGTGAGAAACTGAACCGGGAGACAGTAATGTAAGGTAAAAAAATTTTAAAAATTAATATTAAACATTCTTTCAATTACCTTTTAATCATTGGGAGACACACACATGTATAGTTTTGAAATGTTTCCATCACATTTTGAATATCTAAACATTTCACTAATGGCCTGGAATTTATGAAGTGTGATCACAAAATATGGTAAATATTTAAATTTAAAAATAAAAACATTGCTGAGGATATAGCTCAGCAGCATATGTGCTTGCCTGGCAAGCCTGAGGTCATGAGTTCATTCCTGGTACAAAAAAAGAAAATACACTAAGATAAAAACATGATAGTATGTCCTTCTCCATCTTATTCACTGGATCCAGCATCTGTGACTTCTGGCTCTTTGCCAAAGTCAAAATAACCATCGAAGGTAAATGTTTTGAGTCAAGTCAAGACATGGAAGGAACCGTGACAGCACAGCTAAAGACACAAGGAGGACATCCACAACTGCTGCAAAAATAGCAAAAAAGATGGGCTGTGTCAAGGGGGAATATTTTAAGGGAGATTAATGACAATGTGTCTTTTACTGTAATAAACTTTTAAACATTCACTATATTTTGTGATCACAACTTGTACCTTTTAACTCATAGAAAATTGAAATTTTATTTATTTGTTTATTTATTTAGGTCTTTTCAGACAGGGTATTGTTATGCAGTTCAGGGTAGTATTGAACTATTTTAGTACAGGGTGGCCTCAAATTTACCAATCCTGCCAGGCATGGTGGTGCACGCATGTAATCCCAGCAATGGGAAGGCTGAGGCAGGAGGATTGTTGTGAGTTCGAGACCAGCCTGGGTTACAAAGTGAGCTCAATGCTAGCCTGAACTGTATAGCGAGACCCTGTCTCAAAAAGACAAAATAAAACAAAGAACAAAAAAATTACCAGTCCTGCCTCAGCCTTCTGAGTACTGGGATTAGAGTTGTGCACCACCATGCCTGGCTCAAAAACACAAATTTTAAACATACCCACTTAAACTGTTAGTTTTACACTTCGATTTTGTCATTTTCTAACTTGTTAACATACATAGAGTCCTCCAAAAACATGTATACACACTTTAGCAGTTCATCATACTAATAAATGTCTAGAAGCTAATGGTCACCAGTTGGAGAACCTCTTGTAATTGTAGAAACCAAAGATAACTTGTGTTAATCTCATGAGGTCTCAAAAATTAGGATTAAAATATTTATACAAGTTTTTCTTTTCTTGATGTATACTTTTTTGTCAAACTCTGTATTGTTTTATTTATTTATTTATTTATTTATTGTCTCTTTTGAGGCAGGGTCTCACTATGCAGTTCAGGCAGGCTCGCTATGCAGTTCAGTTCACTTTGTAGCTCAGGCTGGTTTCAAACTCACAACGTTTCTCCTGTCTCCGAGATCCCAAGTGCTGGGATTACAGGCGTGCGCCACCACGCCCGGCTGTATTTGTATTGTTTTAACTAGTGTCAAATGCTGATTATCATTCTAGCAATACATACTACTACAGCATCTACTATCTACTCTACTTGAAGATTCCCTTTATCCTATATTTCAAACCCATCTCTCTCACTTTAAATCCAATTTTGAATTTCCTTTTGAGCCGGGCATGGTGGCACACGCCTGTAATCCCAGCATTTAGGAGGCTGATGCAGGAGGATTGCTTTAAATTCCAGGCCAGCCTGAGCTACAAAGTGAGTTCAAAGCCAGCCTGAACTGTATAGTGAAACCCTGTCTCAAAAAGACAAATAGAATTTCCTTTTGATAAGAGAAGCAGCAAATCTGTAGCCATATTTAGTTTAGGCCACATAGTAGTTTTAACATTTTAGTTGACATTCAAATATTGGGAAATTTTATATACAAATCCAGATTTCCATCTTTCATGAAACATCTTAAAGTACACTACAAAACTCAAAATTCCTATAGGGCAATGTTTACGTATGGCTGAATAGGAACTACTACTTCTACATGTTTTCTCTTGGGGCTGGATGTATAGCTCTTGTAGAACACTTGTCTAGCCATGTGAGAGTCTGGGTTCAATCCAGCACTGTAAAAATAAATGAGTATTTTTCTACAGTTAAACTTTTTTTTTTTTTTTTTTTGAGACAGCATCTCTGTATATAGTGTACCTGGCCTTGAGAACTTGCTTACGTAATCCAGGCTGGCCTTGAACTTGCAGTGATCCTCCTGCCTCAGCCTCCCAAGTGCTAGGATTATAGGCGTGCGCCACCACGCCTGGGTCAAGTTAAATACAATTTAATACACACATTTGTGTTATTATCTGGCTTTTATAAACATTTTCTTTTCTGAGTTGTTCAAATTCAACAGACTCAGTATGTAACTGAACTATAAGGAAAAGGAGTCAGACTGAGTTCAATTATCTCCTCTATCGCTGTGTAATTTTGGACAGTTTATTTAACTGCTTTGTCTCCAGTTATTTAATCCATGAAATGGGAATGAAGCTGGGCTTGTAATCCAGCTTGTAATCCCTGTACTCAGGAGGCTGAGGCAGGAGGGTCAAGACCAACCTGGGCTACAAAGTGAGCTCAAGGTCAGCCTGAGCTGCGTAATGAAACCCTGTCCCCCCCAAAAAAAAGATTAAATGAGACACTGTACATAAAACATAACAACAACAACAACAACAAAAACATAGACCCTGATATGGTGTTAGCTACCAATGTTATCAATAAATTTGATTAACCAGCTATTTCATGGCTCCTTTAGTTTTGAAAAGGATTTACTATGTTGAAAACATACTATTAGAATCTACATTTTGTCACTCCTTTTGGTCAGGTTTGATACTTAGTTACTGAGCCCTAGTGTTCTGTCTAAATGTCTCCTGCATTCATTTTCTTCTCTACCGTCATTGCATGCATGCTTCCCAGACTCTAGTACGTTTGTCTCACCTATTAAGAAATTCTAGTTGTTTTTCCAGTCTTTTCCCTGTAGAGTATACTCATACTGGTCATCCTTAAAACACTTTTTCCCCCAACATATTTTTTTTCTTTTTTGAGACAGGGTTTTGCTATGCAGTTCAGGCTCGACATGAGCTTACTTTGTAGCTCAGGCTGGTCTTGAACTCACAATGATCCTTTTGCCTCAGCCTCCCAAGTGCTGGGATTACAGGCGTGCACCACCACTCACGGTCCCCAACATATTATTACCATGCCTAAGAATCTTAGTGCTTCACTACTTTTCTACAGCTGTTGATCTCAATCTTGGTTGCAAAAGGGAATCATCTGGCAAACTTCTAAATAATCTCAGGGTCCAGGTTGCTTCCAAGACCAGATAAACCTGGGAGTGGAATCCAGACATCAATAGTATTGAAAGCTCTGCATTTCTAATGTGCAGTCCATGTTCGGGAACCACTAGAGCAGGTCAGACCATTACGGAATACAAACTTGTAGTTGAGGAAAATCCTGGAACACACAAAACATGTTGTAGAAAAGATAAGAGCCTTTCCTCAAGAGGGAAACAGGCACTGGACCACAGGAATCTTGGGAAATACATATGCTTTTCCCTGGCTTTCAAGTCCTTCATACTCTGGCCCTATCCTACTTCTTTACTGGCCTTGACTACACCACTCTCAGACACTTAGCAGCACAAGTGCCTGCCTGGCAAGCACAAGGTTCTGAGTTCAATTTCCAGTATCAAAACCCCCCACAAAACCTCATTCCTACTAATGTTCCACTGCTTGCAATTTTAAGGCAACCCCTATTTCCTCCCAGTTATATCAATTAATCCCTGAAGCACAGATATGCGTATCAAAACTTCATTAGCCCTCCCTAACAGAATAACATCTGAACTCCTTAGTCTGGCATAAAAGGCTTTTTCTAATCCGGCTTTAGACTATTTCCGTATTTGTAGGTACACCCCAGACCAAACAACAAGGGATTACAGGCGTGTGCCACCACACCCCGTTTATGGTGCTTATTTTTATTTCCTTTCAAAATTGTAAGATTCTTGAGATCGGTTAGTTCTCTTGCATTACCAGTACAGTTTTTTTTTTTGCATATACAGAAAACAAGAAAATACTTCCAAAGACTATCTTGCTGATATTTTATTCACTTTCCTCTAGAGTTTCCTCTTACCTCATTGATTCCTTTACTAATTCAGCTCAGTCTTTGTTGAGTTCTCTGCCTCTCTTTGGCGTCTAAATGTTGAAGCACTCTGATGGTTTATCCTGGGCCTTTTTCTCGCTTTTGAACACTTTTCCTTACATAAGTCACCTATTCTATGATGATATATCAGTCATATAATAATTTCCAAATTCGTATCTCCTTCTCTGACCTACCCTCTCCCTGATGCAAACAATGTACGTGTATCATCTATATTGAAGTGCATACTACAATTTCTCCTTGGATATCTAATAGGAATTTTTAAAATCTAACATGTTCAGAATAGTGTCCCCTCAATTGTTCACCTTCTGCCAGTTGCCAAGGTCCAAACTCTATGAATCACTCAATTCTTCTCTGGACTTCCATACCCAATGCACCAAAACTGCTGTGGGGTCCATCTCCAAACTCTGTCTACAACTGCTAAGCGCTTTTCTTGGTCTATATTATTATCACTTTAACCCACCCACCATTATCTCTAGCTTGGATTACTGCCATAGTCTCCTCCTTTTTCACCACTATCTCTTGCTCTCCAATACATTCTTTGCCCAAAGCCAGTCATCAAAAAAACCCAATAGCCGGGTGTGGTGGTGCACACCTATAATCCCAGCACTCGGGAGGCTCAGGCAGGAGGATCATTGTGAGTTCGAGGCCAGCCTGGGCTGCTGAGTTCAAGACAGTCTGAACTGCACAGCAAGACGCTGTCTTAAAAGAAAAAAAAAAAAAGACAACCCCCTCACTACTCATGCATGCATATTATATTCACAATAAAATCCAAACTTTTTATTGTAGCCTAATCATTTAACATGGACTGACCCTTGAATTATCACTCTGACCTCCTATTTTACCATGTTTCCCTTCATCTCTATAGTTTAGCCACAGTGGTCCTTTTTGGTTCTTTGAAGTTATGTGAGACAGTTAAACCAGATTATCAATTGCTTGTCCTGAGAGCCACCTATACATTTAGAAATGAAGATTGCTGGGTGTCACTGAGGCATAAGGCTGGCTGCTGTGTCTACACCCTGACCTGTCCCTTGCCTGCACTCAGTTCCTGGCCCCACTGAAGCCAGCAGCTCTGGCCCAGCACGCTGTCTGCCAGGATGCTCCTGTCTTTGAGCCGCCACGGGCTGAGTCCTCCGAACCCCTGAGCCAAACTGAACTTCCCCTCAAATCGTGGGTGCTGGGCATGTGCCCTGGGACTGCAGTTAAGTTCATGGAAGCTTCCGCTCATTAAACACGGGGGGAATTAGCAGGCAGGCTCAGCAACAGCGGGACTGCATCATCATGTACCCCCGGGGATTTAAAGATGACTGGGCTGGGCATGGTGAAGCATCTAGAACAATTCCTCGCATACAGAAGGCATCAGTAGGTATTTACCGGATACGGAATATACATTCTCTCAATTGAACCATCCTAGAGAACCATTTTGGGGTAAGCAGAGATGTGTTATTTCTCCCATTTTACAGATGTAAGAAACAGAAAGGTAACTTTTCCTTTAAACTATGGCAGAATGTGGTACATTCCAAAGTACATCAAGTCTTCCCTATGACAACATGAAAACTATGAGGATATTCTGCTGCTTTTGAAATTACTTTTTTATACAGTAAGATGCTTCTGTTAGTTTTCTCTGAATGCCGTAACAAGTTACCACAAAATGGGTAACTTAAAACAACAAAAATTTATTTTCTCATACTCCTGGGGTCAGAAAGCCCAAAATGAAGATGTTAGCAGAGCAGTAATTTCTGAGGAGGCTGGAGGGAGAATGTCTTGCCTCTTGCAGCTTCTGGTATTCTTTAACTTGTGGTCACATCTCTCTCTGTTTACGCTCAGAAGTCATTCCTCTGTGTGTATATGTGTGTATCCTGTGTGTCAAAACACCTCCTATACTAGCTCTGTAAGAATACAGATGATTTTACTCAGATAATCCAGAGTAAATGCCTGCTTTTAAGATCCTTAACTTTGTTTTTGTTTGTGTTTGTTTCCAGAATTGAACTCACAACCTCACGCTTGCCAGGTAAGCGCTGTGCCGCTGAGCTATATCCCCAGCAAGATCCTCAATTTAATCATATCTTTTGCCATATAAGGTAACAGTCACAGGTTACAGGGTTTAAGACACAAACATATCCTTTGGGGTTCATTATTCAGCCCATCAAAGTGCTCTTAGCACTTTAGTGCAGAACTAAATTCTTAGAAATCAATGTAATGATCTAGTCTCTCTTAATATGCATCCATCATTCATTTAATAACTTGTTAGTGAGCACTTAATACATGCTGTGTATAGTACTAAAAACTGGGTGTATACTGATAAATAGTAGTAAGTACTTTAAGCTTAGAACAAAAGGGGACGCTTTTCACAATTACACTGGGGTGGGGGTGTGGCTCAGTGATGTGGCGCTTGCCTAACATGTGAAGCTCCAGGTTCAACCCTCTGTACTGCAAGCAAACACAAAACGTTGGAACAGTAAGTCAAAACCAGGACTATAATAGGCAAACCAGAACTTATGATCACCTTACCTACACTTTGTCAAGCCAAAATATACCAAACTGCCATTTTTTCCCCCTTTTCCGTTTGTGATTTCTCTTTTTTAAGTTAAACTGTGTGCCCACTCCCAACTTCCTCAGTGCTGGCAACTGAACCCAGAGTCTCACACATGGCTGGCAAGTGCACTACCATTGAGCTACATCCCCAGTCCTGTAAGTTTTAAAAATTCTTAAATGTATAAATATTAGCATGCCTGAGGTAATCTCAACAGGCCTCATCCTATGGAGATCATTTATAAGTATACCTTTAAATATTGGACTTTTGTAAGCTGTGAATATGATGCTCCTCTTCATGGCAACTTTTTTCTATACTAGATAGAGCCATATTTGAATCCCAAATTAGAACAAGGCAACTGATGCTTTCAGTTTACTGTAATTCATAATTTATTTCATTTAGAAAAACTAAAGTTTGAGAATGAGTGATGCTCATCTGCAAAAAACATTTCTGAAAGGTGATTAAGATTACTGACAGCAACTTCAAATTATGTACAATTCCTAGTAGTCCTTTTTTTCCAAAGTAATAAAACATGTATCAATATGTTACATTAGGGCTTATATCGAATCCATTCTCATTTATTAAAAAGAAAATCATTTGCAAACTGTATACTTTATTTTTGTAATTTTAAATTTTTATTTCTGCAGTCCTGGGATTAAATCCAGGTCCTTCACATGGAGCCACATTCCCCTACCTTTTTTTTTTTTTTGGAAACCAGGAATCAAACTCCCTTATTCATAACCAGCAATCAACCCTGTACTTGCCAGGTAGGCGCTTATGCCACTGAATTATATCCCCGGCCCTACCCCCATTTTTTATTTGACACAGGATCTTGCTAAGTTGTCCAAACTGGTCTTTAACTTGAGATACTCCTCCCAGAGGGCTGGGACTAGAGGTGTGAGCCACCATGCCTGGCTTAAACTGTAGTACTTTATAATTTTTATTATTTATAATAGGTGTTTGTAATATATTATATACAAATGTGACCAAAATATGATCTTAAAAATACAGCTGAAGTGAAACTGTCTCAAAAAAAAGAAAAAAAAATGCAGCTGAGAGTCACTGTCCTAGAAAATGCAAATTGTTGAACTGCAATAGAGAAATATAAATGCAATAAATGAAGTATTTTGTCATGCTTTGGAGGGCAAAAAGTACATGTTTAAAGCACAGTTTATACACAAATCATCATTTGAAAAATGCTCATGTTTACATTTTGAAGAATGCTTTTGTGTGCAGGTGGGGTGTTTGCGCATGTCTAGGAATTAAACCCACACGCTAAGTATGTGCTCTACACTGTGCTACACTTCCAGCCCAAGAAAAATATTATGTCCATTGCACAAATGAGGAAGAAACTGAAGATTGGAGAAACTGACGTCTGCATCTATTTTTAAATGTCCACTGGTTTTCCCTCGACTTCATGTATCATCTCATCAGAGTATAGAAGGAGCAGAAGCAAATGAGTATTAGAAAAACAACAGAAAAGGTCAATGAAATGAGTTAGTTTTTTGAAAAAGTAAAGTTAATAAACCTTTATGTAGACTAAGAAATGAACAGAAAAGACAAAATCAGAAATGAAAAGGAGACAATACATCTGACACATACAGTTATATTCATCCTAGGGAAGCACGATACTTCCAACACACACAAATCAATAAATATTACATTAACAGAATGAAGACAAAATCCATACGATCATTTCAATTGGTACAGAAAAAGCATTTAACCAAAATTAAACTTCCTTTGACGATAAAATTCTCAGCATATTCTGTATAAAAGCAAGATACTGCAGCACAGTAAAGTCCATATATGACAAACCCCAGCTAACATCATATTCAACAGGGAAAAGTTAAAAGCTTTCCTCTAAAATCTAGCAAAAAACAATGTTCACTTTCACCACTTGTACTCAACACAATACTGAGTAATTGAACAAGAGAAAGAAATAAAAGGCATTAAATTGAAAGTTGAAGTTAAATTGTCCCTGTTGGAGATGACATGGTTTTATATATAGAAAACCCTAAAGAGTCCAGTAAAAATAGAATTCAGTGAAATTGAAGGGTACAAAAGCAACATAAAAGACCAGTAGTGTTTCTATACACTAACAGTGAGAGATCTGAAATAGAAATAGAACAATTCTATTTTCATTTTTTTAACAATTTTATTTTCAATAGCTATAGAAAATACACAAATAAATATAACTACAGAGGTAAAAGATCTCTCTGTTGAAAACTGTAAAACGTTAAAGGGAGAAATCGAATAAGACAACCCCCCAAATAGAAATATACTCCATGTTCACTGATTGGAATAATTAATATTATTAAAATGTCTACATTTACAGATTCAGTGCAAGCCCTATCAAAATACCAGTGGCATTCTTCACAGTAATACATGTGCTGCCAAAGTGAGCACTCTTCACAGTAATAGAAAAAACTCCTAAAATCCATATGGAACCATAAAACAGCTGCAACTGCCAAAGCGTTATTGAGAAGAAAAAACAAAATACAAAACCAAAAACCCAACCTCCTCTCCAAACCACAAAGAAACAAAGCTAAAAACCAGGAATGATAATACATGCCTGTAATCCTAGCTCCTCACGAGGAAGCAGGAGGATCACAAGTTTGAGGCCAGCCCAGGTGACCTTGACTCAAAGCGTTAAAAAAAAAAAAAAAAGGCTGAGGATGTAGCGCAGTGATAAGATGGCTTGCCTAGCATTGGTCCAATCCCCTGCACTGAGAAACAAAAAACAAGAACGCTGCAGGTACAGGCATCACATCATCCGACTTCACACAGATCAATGGAACACAACAGTCTACACATTGGTAGCCAAGTGATTTTCACTGAAGATGTAAAGAATACAAATTGGGAAAGGGCAATCTTTTCTTTCATTCTTTTTTTTAGTCTTGCTACGTAGTCCAGGCTGGCCTTGAACTTACTATTAGCCCAAGCAGCAGTCTCCCAAGGGATTATAGGAATGTGCCACCATGGCTGGTAGAACAGTCTGTACAAAAATGGTGTTGGGAAAAATAAATACACAGTGTTGGGGAAACAGTACCTACCTGCAGAAGAATGAAATTGGACACTTATTTCATGCCATATACAAAAATCAATTCAAAATGGATTAAAGGTTTAAATGTAACACCAGAAGCTATAAAACTAATACAAGTAAATATAGAGGAAAAGCTCCATGAGGTTTGTTTGGACAACGATTCTTTTGGTATGACCCATAAAGCATAGGCAACAAAAGCAAAACAGACAAATGAGATGATACCAAAAAGTACAGCCAAGGAAATAACAGAGCGAAAAGACAATCATCTAAGAGTACGACAAGATATTTGCAAACCATACATCTGCTAAGGGGTTTATATTCAAAATACATAATGAACACAGACAATTCAATAGCAAGAAAACAACGATTAAAAACTGAGCAATCAGCAGACTGAGGCAGGAGGCTGGGTCTGCCTGGACTACATATCAACACCCTGTCTCAGAAAACAACAACAAAAACTGGACAAAGGATATATTTAAAAAAGGATATAAACAGACACTTATCAGAAGACATATAAATGGTCAAAACAAAAAACAAATGGCCAAAGGACATACGAAGAAATGCTCAGTAACTTACCAGCAGGAAAATACAAGTTAAGACTATGAGCTATATCACCATATACCTGTTAAGACTATTGCAAAAAGTTGAAAGGTACCAAGTGTTGATGGAAAGGGAAACTGTACACAGCTGGGGGCAATACAACTTAGTGTGGTCATTATGGAAAACAATATGAAGTGCCTCAAAAACTGTAACTACTACATGATTCAGGAGGGCTGGGGATGTAGCTCAATGGCATAAGCACCTGCCTGGCAAGCACAAGGTCCTGAGTTCAATTCCAAGTACAAAAAAAAAAATAAATAAATAAAAAAAATATATATGAATATGAATGATTCAGGAACTTCACCATTGGATATAAAATCCATATGTCCAGGAGATACATGCACTCCATGACTACTGCAGCATTATTCACAATAGCCAAGATATGAAATCAACCTAAATGCCCGTAACAGATGGATACAGAAATGTGACATTTATATACAATGGAATACTATTCAACCATAAAAAGGAAACAGCCATTTATAACAATATGGTGAACTTTGAAGACATAATGTTAAGTGAAATAAGCCAGGCACACTAAGACAAACACTGCCTAGTCTTATTCATACATGGAATCTAACATGGTTGAGATCATAGAACTGCAGGATAAAATGGTGGTTTCCAGGGCCTAGGACATTTGAGGGGTTTTGGAGTAATTTTTATCAAAGGAAGCAAATTTTCAGTTAAGAGAAATAAGTTCACCATATTTACTGTACAACTTGATGATTATACTTAATAATATATTGTATGTTTGAAAAAAATATATTGTATTTTTGCAAAGTGCCATGAGATGGATGTTAAGTGTTCTCAGCACAAAATAACCATGTTAGATAATGCATATGTTAATTACTTAAATTTAGTAAGTCTATAAATATATACTTCAAAACATACTGAAAAACAAAAAAAATTATACTGTACATGTGAATACATACAATTTTTTCTGTAAATTAAAAAAAGCAGAATACATTGTTCATAATTAAGGTAATACATAATAACAGTTTAATGCTACTAAACCATTTATTTGAGTCTGAATAACATAATCAAAGCAGCTGTAATGGTTAACTTTATGTGTCAACTTACCTGGGACATGATATTTAGATGTCTGGTCAAATATTAATCTGGATGTATGCTGTGAAGGTGTTTTTTTGAAGAGATTAACATTTCAATTAGTGGACTCTGTAAAACAGATTACCCTCCATAATGTGTATGGGTTACATCCAATCACTTCAAGGATGTAATAGACTGACCTCCACATGTCCTTTGATTTAACCTGCCGCTCATTTGGACTCACATTTAAGTAGAGCAATTCCTTAAAATCAACCCCTCTCTCTCCTACGCGCGCACACACACACACACACCATTGGTTCTATTTCTCTAGGAGCTATTTAGAAAACTTTTGAGATCAGATAGTTTTCTTCAAGAAGCTGTGATCACTCATTCTCTCTTAGCAACATTGAAAGTTTAAAAAGCTGTTAATTTTTTTCAAAAGGCTTTGTTGTAGGTAACCCTTAAAGTGAAAGTTTTGCAAGACATTAAAAATACTGTTACTAGGGAATAAGTTTATAATGCTGTTGCTCTGACAGCCAGTGTATATATTTCTATGCACTAAAGTGGACTTCTGGCTCTCGGTCATCTACTAACTTATTTAAAAATTTAGGCAAGTGCCAGGCATGGTGGAGTATGCCTGTAACCCTAGCACTTGAGAGGCTGAGGCAGAAGGATTGTTGAGTTCAAGAACAGCCTAGGCTACAATGTGAGCTCAAGGCCAGGCTAAATTGCATAGTGAGACTGTCTCAAAAAAGACAGAAAAAAAAATTAGGCAAGTTACTTAATTTTCCTAGAGATATGCTATATGAATATATGTCTGTCTTTATGAATTCACTTGAGTTTGTCTGATGAAAGGAGCACCAAGAGTAAGTACCCTCCAAAAAGAGTCAGTACCAAATATAAAAATAACAACAGTAATAAGGACAATGCTTCAAACTATGTACCATTATTTTTCTGAGCAGTTGAAAGTCCTTTTCCATGTCAGATCTTAGCATCCTTAAAAGGGGATGATAAAGGATGGACAGTAGAATCACAATTCCACAGATGATTCAACTGAGGCATGCTGAGATCTATATTTAGGGTCTTGTCCCTAAGTTGCACAAGGCAGTGTCTAGAAGCCAGGACACCAAGTTCCCTTGCTAATGTCTCCCTTTGAAACTGTTTTCTTCATGTTTCCTTGGCTAGGAATTCTGGACTCCTAATTCTGATCCAGATTTAGGCAATGAACTAAAGGTATGCTTGTTCCTAGTAACTTAGCTACAGATTGCAGTGTAACCTTAAAGGGCCACTTCAATGATGGGGAAGAATTTCATAGATTTATAAACACTATCATGAATCCAAGCATGTCAGGGCTTGGAATCTAGTATTCATCATGGCTACTAATTTTGGACTGAAAATATTAGTGAAAATGAGAAGGATAATGTGAGAAAATGAGAGTTTTGTGATGCCAGGTGAAGCAGTTGGTAGTTTTTATAGTGCAACCAGCTGCGTACTTTTTTGAATCTTAAATTTTGGCACTTTGGAACTTAAAATATAGCAGAATTTTTATTTTTTCCTCATCAAGCTGAAAACACATTAAGTGCAAGGCAGGAGATAGAGCTCAGTGGCGGAAGTGCCTGCCTGGCAAGTGCAAGGTTTGATTCCCAGCACAAAAAAAAGCAACTGCTCTGGTTCATATAAAAATCGTCCAAAGCACATTTATTCTAATAATTTTGGTAGAATTTTTGTGATCTTAAAGTTTATTGGAAGATTAAAATAATTTTAATTATCATTAACATAACTTTAATTACCACTGGTTAAATAATGATTGGTTTTATATAGAGAAAATGGAGAGCCAACACTAAAAGAAGTGAAGACAGTGTGGTAGACCTATACATTAACAGTGAGTTTTGGCAACTATTTCAATACCTGCCTTTCCTTTGCTACAAATACAAAGTTCTCTGGTCGACAGGTACACTTTATTGTGACTGATAAGGTGGAGAGAAAGAATATTTGTGAACCATGAAGGAACTCAAACAGAAAGCAAATATACAATGGTAAAGCAATGCTGCCCAGTGTGGCCCCAGAGGCTGACCTCTGTCGCACAGCAGTGTATACATCTTCATGTTCATGTTCCTAAGGCTGAGTCTTTTCTCTGACTCCTTCCCTCCTTTAAAAGAGATACTGCTTGTCAGAGTATACAAATAGTGGCTTCATTTTGGGTAAGAATGATAAACCAGAACAAAGTATAATCTTTATTTTTTAGTGAATTCACTGTACATATATATTTTTTTACCCTTTCTCCCCTCTCTCAAGTATTATTTAGACTAGAACTTTGTGAGACCGTCTCCAAAACGACAAAACAAACAAACAAATGCACACCTGTAATCCCAGCACTCAGGAGGCTGAGGCAGGAAGATGGTTGTGAGTTCCAAACCAGCCTGGGCTACAAAGTAAGATCAAGGCCAGCCTGAACTGCATAGAGAGACCCTGTCTCAAAAAGACCAAAAAGAAAAGAAAAAAAAAAGTCTGGCTCTCTTCTGTATTCTTTTACTGTGATCATAAGGCAGAGGTAGGTCAAGCTGGATCTGAAAAACAACTGGTGAGAAGGGGCCTTACATAAACATAGATATCAATGATAAATCCTCTGCCTTTCTGATTCCAGCTTACGTTTTCACATCTTATTGTTGCCAAAAGGAAAATACACAAAGATCAAGATCATTCATTTGTAATTATAAGAAAATAGAAAAAATTTTATTATTCATTTGTAATTATAAGAAAATAGAAAAAATTTTGACAATCTCTGTTAAAATGAGTGAGAAGGAGACTCATGATTTATGATTGCAAAATATGGTCCTGACTTTTTGAAGAAAATAATATTAGAAGTTAAAAGTTGAGCATTCTTTCTTGCATTCAAAGATCAGCAGAAGTAATAATAAAGGTCTACCTAGAAATTAGCTCTTCCTTCGCTGTGGGTAGCAGCTGTGGGCCAGGCGCAGCCCCCTGCAGCAGCACTGGCCATGGCTCCTCCGTGTCCTGCCCCACTACACGCCGCCTGGCACGTGGGCTTCCTCTGCACCCACTGGCTGGACCATCAGTGTAACTTAGGTAACAGGGATCTCTTCCCAAGAAGGTCATAGGTGAATTCATCATAAAAAGCAACAAATACTAAATATTCATCATATTTAAGACTGTTTTCTAAATGTTTACATGTATATACCAACCTTAGGAAGTGGCTGACATTCTTCTCTTTAATAGAGGCACAGAGACATAAGTTAGTAGTAGTAGTGCGATTTAAGACTAGGGAGTATGGATTCTAGAACCTAAATTATACACCACCACTTGTACTACCGCGGATTCACTGGGAATGAGCCCCAGGTTGTCCCCACAATGTTTTTTTTTTTTTTTTTGCGGTACTGGGGATCGAACTCAGGACCCTGCGCTTGCTAGGTAGGCGCTTATTCCACTGAGCTATATCCCCAGCCCCCCCACAATGTATTAAACCAGAGCTGGATACTGCCTGACCCATGAATCAAGAGGAAGTGCCGTACCAGGCTGAGAATTTATACGTATGTGGGAGTTGGCTGATAGTAAACCCTGGCCATCAGGGAGGGTCTCTGCTAGCTTCTAGAGTAGGGCAAGCACATTCACTCATATCCAGTTTGGTTAATGGATAATAGACTAGTAGCTTTCAGAAGAGCTTAAATCCCTGGCTGGATACCCTTATGCTACACAGAAACTGTAGAGAGCAAGAGTGAGGGAGGACAGGGGCAAGGGTGAGGGGAGGTGGGGGGGGGAGAATACTGGAGAGGAGGGAGGAGGAGAGGGAGAGAGAGATTAAAAGCCAGAGACCAAAGCTGGCACGGGGGAGTGGGTGGGGAACAGACCGATCCAGGACACCAAACTCAAAAGTTGAATTAATTATATTGGTAGCATGCTTATATTTAGAGCTTAATGTTTTTCCTTAAGTCCACCCCTTAATTCCTTTTCCCAAAACATCTTGTTCCTGTCGGTCAGAGGAATACACTGACAAGTAATAAAGAAAATGGCTTTTTAAAAAAAGCACCCCTGCTATGGTCTGAATATTTCTGCCCCACCCCCAGCCCAAATTTATATGTTGAAACCTGAACTCCAAAGGTGAATATTATGAAGTCGGGCCCTTGGGAGGTGATTAGGTCAAGAGGGCAGAGCCATCAGGAGTAGGATTTGTGATCTGTGTGTGAGGACAGTGCGGTGTGCCACCTGTGAATCATAACAGCAGAACGAGGGCTCTGGCCAGACCCTGAATTTGCCAGCATCACTGCCTCCACATCTGAGAAATACATTTCTGTAGTTTAAGGGCTACCCAGTGGTATTTTGTTATAGCACCCTAATGGTGCTATAGACTCTCAAACCCATTTTTATAACACAAAGATCTGAAGACGAAGAGATGTATGAAATTTAGCTTCACTTGAATGGAGTTTTTACACTTTATTTGGCATAACAGCTTTTTTTTTTGGGTACCAGGAATTGAACTCAGGACCACGCTTGCCAGGCAGGCGCTGTGCCACTGATCTATACCCCTGACCCTACAACAGCATTTCTAAAGGAGAAAATTATAAAGAAACAGTCCAAATGATTAGATAAAAGTAATACAGTTCCTTTTCCCCCCCTCATTGACCGATGAGGCTTGCCATTTCCCTTGGTCCAATCACTATAGACAGATAAACAGAAAGATAAATTTCTAATAGGCATAAAAAAAAAAAACACCCATGTGCAACATTCCTTTCATGTACAATATCCCCCAGGATTTACAGACTTGAGAGCTTGGGAAAAGAAGAGGGGAAAGGACAAATACTCTCGGTGAGTGACATGGTCAAGTTGGTGTGCAACACATCTTCGTAAGCCTGGGCACTAATCAGTCTGTGTTACTATAGAAAGCTATACTTTCAAAATTTGAATTTTCCTTTTTTTGAGTTTCTTTTGGAGTCCAGTATGGGTTTTTGTTTTTTTTAAAGACAGGGTCTCACTGTATAGTGCAGGCTGGCCTTGAGCTTGTTCTCTAAAGGAGAAGATTGGCTCCTTATCACCAGATGAGAACCACTGCACTGGACACTGGCCGATGGCAGGGGGAGGTCTGGCAACACAGCGTAGATTCAATACAAGGGAGACTAAATATTCAGTGATCAAGACAAGATCGTTATTTCTTAGCCAAATAGGGTAGAAAATTTGATGTTAAGTCTCAGTAACAGGGAGGATTAAAAAACCTACTCAAGTACTATCTCTCAGGGATCTGAGATGTAACTATCAATATGAGAGATATAGAGGAGATACTGTGTCAATGCATAAGAGATGAAGCATGCATGAACTGGAGCAGGTAGAAACAGACATAAAACTTGACCTCTGCTGGGCGTGGTGTTGCATGCCTGTAATCCCAGCACTCTGGAGGCTGAGGCAGGAGCATCGTTATGAGTTCAAGACCAGCCTGGGCTACAAAGTGAGCTCAAGTCCAGCCTGAACTGCATAGCGAGATCCCGTCTCAAAAATACCAAAAAAAAAAAAAACCAAAACCAAAACCAAACAAAATTTAAAAAACTTTACTTCCCTTCATTTTGAGTTTATGATGGAGCTAGACTAGATAAACTCTTACATTCTTTCCAACTCTGGTGTTATGCATATGAGGTAAGGGAAGCTATTTTCATATTCTATACCACGTATTAAGGGTCTACTGTGTGCCAGGTACTTGCAAACATAATCTCATTTAGTCCTCACAGTTTTGTTTGGTTTTTATTTTCTCACAACTTTGTGGGGAAGGTATTACAACCCTCATAGTACAGCTAAGGTTTAGAGGGGGTTCCTAACTTGCCCAAGGTTGTATAGCTAGTAAGTGAATAAGCCAAAATTCAAATACAAACTTGTCTGGCCCCAAGTCCTTGATCTTTTCAATCACCATAATATCTTCTAGAGTGTGACAAGGGAGAAAATGAAGTGAAGGAAATTTTGGCTTCAGTAAGGGGCTGGGGTCAGGGCAGTGAGTAAGACCCCACTGAAAGGACTGTGTAAATATCAGTCTTTACTCACAGAAACAGAAGTTCTTAGTGAGCGATTCATGAATGTAAAACAGCACTGGGTTTAACTGTGGAATTACATTTGCGGCAGGCATTGGTAAATGCAAGTTATCACAAATACAAATAAAACTTTATCCTTGTTTTAAAAGCACTCTCAATCTAATACAGCCAATACAACCAATGACTACAGTAGAATTCTTGATCTAAACAAAGTGTTACCATAGTTGTGGACTGATGTTGTAAGAATGTAACACAAACCCAACTCCTTCCTATCTGCAAAAGCTGGAAAGCTAACAAGTTATAGCTCATAGATTCTCCTTCAGTTTGGACACCAGGTTCCATTCAATGTATTTAGTGAGAAGTGAATTCAGAACTAAGCCATGCAAAGAGGAAAGTTGTATGGACTCTAACCGCTGCATGGGTGTTTCTGAGGCGATGTGAGTGACTCTGGAAGCAGCCAACAGACATAATGTGACTGCTCAGTGATCAACAAGGGCAGCACGTTCACTGATGAAGTGGGAGCTTTTCTAATCGTGGTAGAAACAGTGGTAGTAAGCACTGTAGGTTGTTTCAAGGAGCTGGACTTAAAGCTTGCTCCTCTAGTCCTTTCAGCAATTTTGTGAGTTTCACTATCTTGCCTTACATCCTTTTGCTGAAATGAAACTGAATTATGTTATGCAATTGAATACTAACTGACAGTTCTTTCCAGGAACTGGGAATGTGGGATGAGTTGTCTGAACTTGTTGTATCTGAAAGCAGTGAAGATATGGTTGCTAGTAGAGGAAATGGATAGTTCCTGCTGGAAAAAGTTATTTAAAGTGTCACTTGGGAGTTGTTACACTAAAAATGTTAAGACAGTGACCATCTCTGCCATCAAACGTAAAGAGTCTTCCTGGGAATAAATACTACAACAGAGGGAAGGCATATGGGAGAAATGGTAAGGGATACATTCTTAATATGACCTGAGACCCAGATCCAGGTCTATTCATAAACTTTTCCGTTACATGAGTACAGAGTTTCTGCTTATAGATATCTGCAGGTATCTGGAATGAAGTAACTATCTGAGAGAAATCTTTAGTAGGCCAACTGGCCGAGTGGTAGAACACTATGGGAGGCGCAGGAGCACAAGGGGAGGCCATAGGCTGGTGTGTCTAACTGTGCCACAGAGCTTACAGCGATAGACTCATCTTGGGGCACATTCACAAAACCACAGGGCTTCTATGATCATCCTGAAAATGTCCTTATCTCTATAGCCACAGGTCTTACACATCAAAAATTAAAAGTAGATTCAGTGTAATGCTTATGATAACTGAGGTAGAATTAGTATTTTTACCTCCAATGAGAAAGTTAGGGCACTGGCTAGAAAAAAGGACCCTAAAAAGGGCACCCTGTGCTTCCCAAGCCCACTGAATGTCCCCTGCCTACAGAATAGCCTCCTTCTTCCTCTAGTGAGCTTCATCTTACCTTTCTTGAACACTCTATTGTGCCAAGAAAGCCTTGGTGATCTCCAATTCCTAGTTTTAAGTAACTGTATAGTCTCCTCTCATACTGAATAGGGGAGACCTGTGTAACCTATAGAATATTGTAGAAATGATGGTGTGTGCCCTCTGAGACTAGGTCATAAAAGATGCTGCAGCTTCCACCTGGTTCTCTAATCTGGGAAAAGCCAGATGCTAGAATCTAGGAAGAGAATGATTATATGCCAGAAAAATGACAAGATTTATTAAACCACATCAGCAAAAATCTGGGGCATATGTGTAGGAATAGACTCTGAATGTGCAAGATCAGAAAAGGAAGATGATGTTAGACTGGACTGAATGTATTGCTATAAGAACACTTACCAGAGCTTCTGTAGTCATACTCGTTTGGGTAGCTACAATTATTCTTGTGCTCAGCTGGTTAATTACAAAATAGATTTAACTGCTGCTGATTGAAACTAAATAAAGTTGAGTTGCCAAGATTTTTTTTTTTTTTTTTTTTTTTGGTCTCTTTGAGACAGGGTCTCACTATACAGTTCAGGCTGGCCTTGAACTCACAAAGACCCTTCTGCTTCAGCCTCCCGAGTGCTGGAATTATAAGCATGAGCAAGCATGCCCAGCTTTTTGATCTAATGTTGAAGACAAGCTCCAAGGTTCGAGAGGATAGCAACACAGAAATGGGTTATTATTTGTATTGGATCACCCACTCCTGTGTTTCCCAAAGGCTAGGAGCACGTTAATTCTTCATGCTATGAAGAAATACATCAGTGGGGATAGCACAAGCATCACTGAACAGTACCATAATGGCTGTGCTCCAGGGATAAAAGTTGAATATGCTGGCATTGAAATAGGGTAACTTCAGTGATGGGAGGGATCCTGAGGTGGCAGAAGCCAGGTAGAAGAACATGATCGCTATAGTCACACTGCACACAATTCCCAAGTAGAATCAAAGTGGCCACTGAAAGGTTTGACCTACAGATCTCTGGTGGTGGCTAAGTGATCATGGAGTTTGTAGTGCTACAATAGATGGGTAATTTACTGAGGACTTAATAGATTGGTGCAGATGAACAACTTTAACTTGGGAAAACTAAAAGTAAGAGCCTCCATCCATTTCTTAGGTCTGGGACATGCACAGGGCTTCACCACAGAGTATTATTCTATGTGCCTCTGAGAAAGGAACTTGTGATTATAACACAATGTGATGTGTGTAATTCTTTTTCTCAGACTTCCCTCAAAAAGACATGCTTACTTGCTGGAGTAGGACCACGGACAGGGTAAGGGAAACATTTTGACATTTAAATAGATTAGCAGACAACTGTGTTTATCCCTGGTAACCCAGAATACTATACCCACAAGACTTAACCATATCTATCCTATCATCCAGAAGCCGCAGGCCTTTAGGACTCTGGCTTTTAAAGTCTCAGTTTCAGGGCCAGCAGGAAGGAACACTTTGCTAGATGAGGGTGTTACTCTATCAGGGGATTAGCAAATTACAGTTTGAGGGCAAATATGGCTTGCATCCTATTTTTATATACCTTGTAAGAATGGTTTTTACATTTTGAAGAGTTATAAACCAAAACAAGGAATATGTGATGAATATAGTTATAACATTTGTACCTATATATTTATGCCTATAATAACTATCATATTTGTCTGTTTACTATCTAGCACTTTAAAATAATAGTCTACCAACTCCTGTCCTACAGCATTATGTGCAGTGAACCAGTAACCAACATAAAGTGCTTTCCTTTTTATGTCGTATGTCAGCTTGCAAACCCAGGATTAGGAAAAACTACTTCCAGTGTTACACTTACTAATCTACTTATAAAATGTATTGCTTTCTATCCCTACAACTTTGAGATTTGCCTATTTTGAGATCTTAGCAGCAAGGGAACTTCCCAGAAAAATCTAAGAAAGATTCCACTTAACTGGAAATTTGTATCATTAGTTGATTGAGTTTGGCATGTCATTGGAGAGACGGGGGTAGGGGGTGGGGTGGAGACTATTTAGGCCCATTTCAGGGGAAATATGGTGTTGCTGCTTACTGAGAATAAAAAGGAGTGTCTTGAAACCTTAGGATGCTTTGTGTCACCTCCTTGTCATGCACAATGATAAATGTCAAAAGGAGATAGCAGAAATCCATGCAGAAGCAAGCACTCAAATTTCTCAAGTTTGAGATCTCAAATTATGTCAAAATTTCAATCAGCTGCAGATGCTGGCAAAATAAATGTGAAAGATGACTCGAGGACATAGTAAACAGTGATCTCGAGACCAGTTGTGCAAATAAAGATACAGTGCTACCTATTTCCTTTTCTTCTATTTTGTATATACTTATAGAATCATTCCCACTGTCTTGTTTTCTGCCAATTTATATAAGGCGCATTTGTAATCTGGTTAATGGTTTTGCACTTCTTAATTAATTTGCTAATTATCCTATAGTTATGTAAGACGTTAATATTAGAGGAACCTAAAAAAAAAATTAGAGGAACCTAGAGGAAGGGTATTTTTTACAACTTTTCTATAAGTCTAAATTTATTTCAAAGTTAAGAAAGCACAATTCTGGCCAGCCGTGGTGCTGCACACCTATAATCCCAACACTCGGATCATTGGGAGTTCAAGGTCAGCCTGGGCTAGAAAGTAAACTCAAGGACAGTCTGAACTGCATAGCAAGACCCTGTCCCAAAAAGACCAAAAAAAAAAAAAAGAACTTTAGAGGCAACTTGGCAATAAAAAATAACATTTACATGGTTGACCATTGTATTTTACAAATACAAGTTAAATATACTATATACTATACTAGAGTAATGGCAAGAATTTTCCATCATTCATTCGTTTCCTTGCTCAAATTCTTGCATCTCTTTGGACCTATGAAGGCGACACTGAAATCTCTGATGTGTCTTATGTGTCTCTGAAATCATCCACCCCTAATCTTTGTTCTTTTGCAAAAATTCAACTTACTCTTCCAGTTTTGCTAACTTGCTCTTGGTCAAGGTCCCATCACTGTTTGTTGGTTGGTACTGGGGACTGAAAATCCAGAACCTTCTTACTGAGCAACAGCCCCAGCCCATGTTTTGAGTAGGAAGGCTGAGTTGTACAGCCTGGGTTTGAACTTGTGACCCTCCTGCCTCTGTTCCCGAGTGCGGAGATTATAGGTATGTGCCACACCCAGCTTATTCATCTTTTAAAAATTTTTAACAATCTTTAGCTCATTCTTTTCAAACATTAGCTCTTATTTCATGGATGCAGTATTCTTTCATATTACTCTGTGGATATTCTGTATAAGGATTACATTTATTTATTTGTTATCTTTTTTTTCTTTTTGAGACAAAGTCTCGCTATGCAGTTCAGCTCGTTACGCAGTTCAGGCTTGTCCTGAGCTCACTTTGTAGCCCAGGCTGGTCTCAAACTCACAATGATCCTCCTGCCTCAGCCTCCTGAGTGCTGGGATTACAGGAGTGTGCTACCATGCCCCACCAAGGATTACATTTAAAAACATATTTAAGGTACTTAGAAAATGCCTGACACCACACTCAGTATGCACTAAATAAGTATTAATAATTATAACTTCAAAGATTCTTCTCTACTGTTTGTTTAGGTGTTCATTCTTTTTTTGTTGATTGGTATCATCTTTTCATAGTACTGGTTTTCCTTGGGCATTTGGTGGTTATTTTGTACGTGCCTTAGTATTTCTTTTTTTCTGTCCATGATGTCTTTTCTGCTTATCACAGTTTGCTCTAGTGACTATGAGGAAGGGATAAGATGCAATTTGGGACAGGAAATGCCTGTGTCTAATAATGTGGGTGTGAAGAAAAGATTCTTTTCCTGGACGTAGCCACCTGGAGACTGCCTGGCTCATCTGCCCCAAGTTTCTAGTCAACTGTGCTACCTATAGGCAAATACCATTCTGGAGTTTGAAGAAAGTAAATGGGAGAAGCAGCCAACTCATAGTTCAACTTGCATTCTCCAGCAACTATCCTTTCTGGTTGTTCTGGGATGCTCTAGCTTCTCCCTGCCCTCATCACCCTCAACTGATATTTCTACCACCTCTGAGAGCTTGAAGTCTGACTCTTGTTTTGCCACTCTGATCCTAGTCTGGTCCTTTCAGAAAGTTCTCAAAATTCCAAATCTGAAGTAATCTCAGGCACCAATAATCTTGGCTTTTTAAAAAAAATAACCCAGGGATTTAGTCACCTGGAAAGTCAAATTGATGATTCAAGATTAATGTATTTTTTCCTAAATGAATTCTTTGACTCCTACTTCTTTGGCCATGGTTTTGTCTCTGAATTTACATAATGCTTTACACACTCCTTTATTGTTATTTCCAAATGACTTTGTCCCCTCCCTCCTATATTGTTTTAATTTTTTTGTCTTTTTGAGACAGGGTCTCGATATGCAGTTCAGGCTGGCCTTGAGCTCACTTTGTAGTCCAGGATAGCCTCGAACTCGCATAACTGCGTGAGAGCATCCTTCCTTAGCGGAGACTCCGAAGCAAGGATTCCTTACATATAGAAACTGTGAGGGGAACTTTGTTTTTAAACAGGTACCTGACGAAGCCTTAGTTTCCTCACCTTCAAAAAGGTTGGCAAGCCAGGCATGGTGGCATATGCCTGTAATCCTAGCACTCAGGAAGCTGACGCAAGGGGATAGTTGTAAGTTTGAGGCCAGCCTGAACTGCATAGCAAGACCTTGTCTCAAAAAAAAAAAAAACAAAAAAAAAAAACAAAACAAACCAACCCCAACAATGACACACAACAAAAAACCCAAAATGAAGTTGAAGGCCTGCCTCACAGTTTTTTTTTTTTTTTTTGAGACAGTCTTGCCATACAGTTGAGGCTGGCCTTGAGCTCACTTTGCAGCCCAAGCTGTCCCCTCAAACTTGCAATGATTCTCCCGCCTCAGCCTTCCAAGTGCTGAGATTACAGGCGTGTGCCACCATGCCCAGCTTGAGTTACCCTCATTAAGCAAGTAACACCTGATACTCAGTGCAGTCATGAGAGAAAAGGTACTGCTACTCAGGTACACTCAGGACCTCCACACTGTGCAATGTGACATTTTTGGTATTAAAAATAAGGATGCTATAGTACTTTATACCATGATTTTATATAATTAGATTACGTGACTTAAAGCAGGACTGTGAGCAAAACACAATAAAATGTTCCTCTTGAAAGAGATGAAGAAACTAAAGGGTCAAACCACTTCAGTGATTTGTTCAAGGTCTCACCATTGGAAAAGTCTCAGAGCTGAGATTTAAATGTGGACCCTGTTCTCACCACTACCACGCTGATGTTCAATACTTAATAAATATTAGGTATCAGACACTATTTTAGGTCCTGAAAATACAGAGGCCTGTAAGCAACTCAAGGTCTCTGACCCTCCTGAAGCTTACACTCATTCCCTTTTATACTATGTAAAACTGGAAAAAAGAATTTAAACTTTTCATTAACTAAGTATTTCCTGTTTAGTCAAGCTGTTTTTATCTTTTTGAGACAGGGTCTCACTATGCAGATCAGGCTGGCCTTGAACTTACAGCAATCCTCCTGCCCCAGCCTCCTGAGTGCAGGAATTAAAGGTGTGCACCACCATGCCAAGCGATACTAGGTATTTTATAACTTTGAAAACAACATTCACTTTATCAGTAACTTCCTCTAGATCCCTTTGTGCATTTCACTAAATGGAAACAAAAAAAATAGAGGTAATTTCTTTCAAGGAAATCTTGAAATTATATGGTTCAAGGAGAGAGTTTAAAAAACAAACAAAAACCAAACCCTCCAAATCCAACAGAGAGCTAAATGACCTCTCCTCCTTTAAAAACAAAATTAAAAAATGCAAAGGTGAAAACCCCGAGTGTTTCCTTTATTCCCCTACCCATCAGGAACTTTGGGATCCCCTTCCTAGGGTTGAGGGAGGTCAGGGAGGGATGGTACAGGAGTAACACATGGGCGTACAGTAGGTGAAAGGAAGTGTAAAGTATGGACCCTACTCTTAAGGAGACTCTTTTTAATATGTACATTCTCTAAGGTGGAGCTCCTCATGTGCACGATCACCTCAACAGTCTCTGAAGGGCCCAGGAAACTCAATTTTGCATTTTTAAAAGATAACCTACATTGCACAATTGTCATAAAGAATCAACAACTGGGATCTCATCTTATTAAAGAAACTACCAGAAGAATGAAGAGACAATCCACAGTGTGGGAAACAATTTTTGCCAGTTCCTCAGATAAAGGACTACTATCTAGAATATTTGAAGAACTCAAAAGTGTTCAACATCATTGGTCATTCAAGAAATGCAAATGAAAACAATGCTGAGATTCCATCTCACCCCAGAAGAAATGGCCACTATCAAGAAACCAGCCAATAATGAATGCTTGTGGGGCTGTGGGGAAAAGGGAACCCTTCTCCACTGTTAGTGGGAGTGAAGACTGGTGTAACCACTGTGGAAATCAGCGTGGAGATTCCTCAAAAAAGTAGGACTAGAGGTTTCACTTGACCTAGCTATCCCTCTTCTTGGTCTCTTCCTGAAAGAATTAGAAGCATCATACCCACAGTGATACATGCACACTCATGTTTATAGCAGCACAGGGTGTAACAGCTAAATCTTGGAAACAGCCAAATGCCCACCAAGTGATGAATGGAAGGCACAGTTTTTCTTTTTCTTTTTTTTGTACCAGGAATTGAACTCAGGACCTTGCACTTGCCAGGCAGGCGCTTATGCCAGAGATATAGCCCCAGCCCATCAACTGATGAACTGATAAAGAACATGTGGTTTTTTTAAACAATGGAGCACTACTCTGTTGTAAAGAAAGCTTGAGATACTAGCTAAATGGATGCACCTTGAGTCCATCTCTGACATGAAATAAACTGGACATGTGTGTAAATACTGCATTGTTTTTCTGGTGTGAGAAAGAAAGTGTAAATAAATGAGGACCAAAATGTGTAATAGATATTGTGAAGTAGGAAGAAAATGTTCAAATAGGAAGGGAAACTAGGGAGTGGGGAAGGGGAAAGGAAGTAAGAGAAAAGAAAAAAAAATGATGAGAAATGAAGGAAAAATGGAAACAAAGCTTCTGTAAATAAGGAGGGGAAGAGGGGCTGAGGGGAGAGTACGAGAATGGTGAAAAAGTCAAGTTATATCATGTACAAGTACGAATTCCCTATGATGAATGTGGTAATTACGTACCTAAAATGTACCAATAAACTTAATTTACAATTGTTTTTAAAAAGATAAAACTACTGCCAGGCGTGGTGGTGCACACCTGTAATCCTAGCACTCGGGAGGCTGAGGCAGGAGGATCGTTGCGAGTTCGAGACCAGCCTGAGCTACAAAGTGAGCTCAAGGCCAGCTTGAACTGCATAGTGAGACCCTGTCTCAAAAAGGCCAAAACAAAAACAAAAAAAGATAAATTATTATGTGCGTAGATAGTACACCTGTACTAATGGATCCCTTAGGGAACTTACTTATGACTTTGATAGAAACCAATTTTTAAGGTAGAAGGTCACTTGTGGCTGACAATTTTTTTCTGCAAAACATGACTTATTGGCTGGGCAGGGTGGTGCATGCCTGTAATCCCAGGACTCAAGAGGCTGAGGTAGGAGGATCATTGCAAGTTCAGGACCAGCCTGGGCTACAAAGTGAGCTCAAGGCCAGCCTGAACTGCACAGTGAGACCCTGTCTCAAAAAGACCGCCCCCCCCCGAAAAAAAGTTATTCACTTTGTTTCCTTTTTGTTTTTATTTTTGAGATAGGGTTTCACTATGCATTTTTAGTTGAACTTGAGCCCACTTTGTAGCTCAGCTGGTCTTGAACTGACAGAGATCCTCCTGCCTCAGCCTCCCAAGTGCTGGGATTACAGGTGTGCACCACCATGCCTGGCTTTATTTGGTTTTAAAAATTCCATTATAAAACCAGACATGGTAGCACACACCTGTAATCCCAGCACTCTAGAGGCTGAGGCAAGAGGATCCCTGTGAATTGAGGTCAGTCTGAACTGCATAGTGAAACTCTGTCTTAAAAAGATTTAAAAAAAAATCATATTTATGAGTGTCTTAAGTAAATTAAGGGAAAAATAAATAGATATTTTTAATAATTTCAATTATATATGTAAAAAATTATATGATCCATGAGTAGCCTAAATAAAATTTGTAACATCAGATAACTTTATTATTATCAAGTTGTCTCACTAAGAGAACTAAAATGGTATTTAATGGTAGCTAATGTCAATATATGGACTGACTTAGCTTCTGGTCTATTAAAATATTACCAGTGGCAAGCTGGACATGGTAGTGCACACCTATAATCCCAGCACTCAGGAGGCTGAGGCAGGAGGATTGTTGCGAGTTCAAGACCAGCCTGGGTTACAAAGTGAACTCAAGGCCAGCCTGAACTGCACAGTGAGACTGTCTCAAAACGACAAAAAAAAGTTTACCAGTGGCAGAGTTTCAAACGGTTGCACTATAATAGATGGCTGAATAACCAAGTTCAGACTTAGTTCAAGATGACATCGCTGCAGCTAAATTTCCCAGTAAGTTCTAGTTTTACATTGCTTTCTCTTAGGCCACTATATTGACTGTCTATGATAGCAGCAAACCCAATTTAAGCTGTCTTAATAAATGGCACTTACTAGTCTAGATAACAAAAAAGTTACACGCAAGGTAGTCACCAAGTGTGGTTCAATTAGGCCCTGGTTTAATTTTCAAGTTATTTTGGCTTTGCCCTTCTATGATCCACAAATTGGTAGCTAGGGAGCTGTTAGGATTCTGTTCCCACACACAAGGGACCGTTATCTCCTCCTTGTGGGTGAGGAAACCACTGTTTTGAAGGCCCTACAAATATTGCCCTTGCTTCTCACTGGCTTAGATTGTGTCACGTGCTATTCCCAGACCAATCCCTGTGGCCAGAGTAATGATGCACTACAATTGGTTTAAAGCCAAATTCCTAAACAGCTTTTAAGATTAATGGCATTCCACTCAGCAGCATTTTTTTTTTAAGACAAAGTTTTGCTGTGTAGTTTAGGCTGGCCTTGAACTTACTATGTAGCCCAAGCTGCCTTGAACTCAGTGATTCTCCTGGCTCAGCCTCCCAGAGTGCAGGAATTACAGGTGTGTGCCACCACACTTGGCCACACTAACATTTTCACACAGTGGGTTATAACCAAAGACTGGATCCAGAATTTGTGGACTGTAAACAGAACTGAGATTGCACTACACACATGAAGGGTTAGCAGTTTTATGAACCTTAAACAAATATACTTGCACCACAGTGTGAAGTGTTTTTTGTGGTTTGGGGTAAAAAATACTTTCAAAACTGTTTTAGGTCTCATGCTCTACTTAATCAGCTCGCTGGGGCTAAATATTTTAGTTTCTCCTTTAGTGTTTTCTAAATGTTAAAGTATGCCTTCCCTCCAAAGAGGCCCTTCACTGATTCTACCCAGTAAGTATCCATGATGGATATAAATTTATGACTAATTTACAAATCAGTTTATGAAAATATAGCAAAAAAGTCATTGAAAAAGCTTGTCCCTTGTTTGTTTTTGTCTTTTTGGGACAGGGTCTCGCTATGCAATTCAGGCTGACCTTGAGCTCACTGTAGCCCAGGCTGGTCTCGAACTTGCAATGATCCCTCTGCCTCAGCCTCCTGAGTGCTGGGATTATAGGCTTGCAGTCACCACACCTGGCTTTTTTGTTTTTGAAACAAGGTCTCACTCTCAACAATGTCGCTCAGGCTGGCCTTGCATTTGAAGCCATCCTCCTGCCTCCTGAGTGCTGGGACTGTGGGTGTAGGAAAGTTCATTTGTAAGAAAAAAATATGTCTGAGCAGTTTTGATGCTAATCTTTAGTTAGTCTTAAAATGTGATATTGACCTGTATGCGATGGTGCAGCCTATAATCCTAACTCTTGGGAGGCTGAGATAGGAGGATTACTATGAGTTTGAGGCCAGCTTGGGATACACAGTGAGTTCAAGGCCAGCCTGAACTTCACAGTGAGATGCTGTCTCAAAAGAAACAAAACACCAACTTACCTGATTACAATTTTAAGAGTTCATTCTAATTTAATCCCTTTCATTTAATAAATGAAGAAACTAAGGCCTGGAAGGGGGATGAACTTATCTATTGTAAGGCAATTACCTGCAGAACTCTGTTGATACTTCAGAATTTTTTCCATTGTACTAATTAACAGTAATTATACTAACTTTAAACTTGGAACTAGACTTATCATTCAATAGATTTTGTATCTACCTTTAAGTGCTAAAACCCCATTCTCACTGGCCATGTAATCTGTAAGACAGTTCTGATAGGTTATGGGAAGGGTGTTAAAGAGGTCTAGTAATAGATAACAGGGTCCAGCCAATTCAATTAGATTTAAATGCGGGAACCTGGACTCCCAGAAATTGGGAGAAAAGGACTGAAAATTGAGGTTTGATATCTCAAGAGGTCGACTCCCGGACAGAATGTTGGCTCAAGAGCAATAATTGGGTAAGAAATCTAATTATTGAACTTTAGATACAAGCCAGACACAAACATGATGGCATGGGACATCTCAAACTAGGTCATTTTATTGTTTGCTTTCTTTTTGAGATAGGCTCTTGCTTTGTAGTTGACTGGCCTTGAGTTTGTGGTGCTCCTCCTGCTTCAGTCTCCCAAATGCTGGGATTATAGGTATGCACTACCACATCCAACTGTTTAGCTTTTTGAGACAGATTTGCTGTAGCCCAGGTTGACCTTAAATTCACTTTGTAGCCCAGGCTGACCTCAAACTCATGGTGATCCTCCTACCTCAGCCATCCAAGTGTTGGGATTTACAGGGATGTTTTACCACACTCAGCTTGAAGTAGGTCATTTTAAATTGTGGGATTGGTAGACAAAAGTATTTCATATATGGGAAATTACAATGCACAGTTTTAGATAATTTTATTTGATAGCATTTAATCTATACTCATACAAAAGTAATACTATTCTGGAGTAGGTGGCTAATACTGGGTAAATTTTTTGGGGGGGATGGGAGGATTTGAGATAGGGTCCTGCCATGTAGTTCAGGCTGGCCTTGAACTCACTATGTATAGCCCAGGCTGGCCTCAAACTTGCAGCAATCCTCCTGCCTCATCCTCCCGAGTGCTGGTATTCCAGGAATGCACCACCAAGCCCAACTGTTGGGTGAATTTAGAAAACACAAGACTTAGATTATAATCTCAAATCACTATTTGTCTCAAGTCACTATTTGATACTCAGAAAAATTTTAAGGCAATAACTGGCTAAATTCTCTAACTTGACCTCACATTACTTAATCCTATATAGGACTACAGTAAAGATTACTGATAACATATAAAGCATCTACTAAGATGTCTAACACAGATGCTTAGTAAGGTGACAAAGGGGCTAAAATATGGATTTAAATTGCTTCATTTCCCTACTTCAGATGAGGATAGGTCTGATAGCCTGAAAGCCATCAGAGAATAAAAATCCGTGACGTGTGCGATCCAGGGTAACTGAGACGTGGGCGGGCATGACTGAGAACATGCTGCACGCGTGCTTCTGACCAACCTGTTAGATTTACATATAGTCTCAGTTAATCTTCCTGATAACGTTTCAAAGGAGATAATAATTTTACAGATGAGATAAATGAGGTTCAAGAAAGTTTAGAATGATGTACTCAACTGGCTAAGCAGTGAACGGGCACTTGAACCTAGTCATTTTACCACATTCTGCCTTAATGAGATGTTTCTATTCCCCCAAACAGGTTTTAATGAGTGGGATTAAAGAAATAAAGATTATTTCAGTAGGCCTTGACTTAGGGAGCAACACAAAATGTTTTAGTATTGAATCAGTAACTAGTGTTTTAGAATATGACATAGGAAAATTAGTCCAGGACAGAAAAGTCAGTCAGAAGTACAGTACTCCAGGAATATCTGGTAGGAGGTTTTAGTGCAATTATCTTCACGTGCTGTACAGAAAGACCCCATTGATTTAGATTACAATATATGGAAATTGTAATAATCTATATAGGAACTAGAAAGAAAATATCTGAAAATATTTTTCGTATTTCCCCTTTTTCAATAGTTCAGCTTTCACCCAGAACGATGACATCCCTCAATGACTTCTACCTAATGGCACACTGAATTGTACCTGGGATAACTCAGACAACAAAAACAAAGGATAATGTTGGGTTCACATGGTACCAATTCCTGTTTTTACTGGTTCATCTACACCAACACTCTTTTCTTTTATTGAGCATTTACCTTAGTAGAGCCTTTTGCTAGACAATGAAGACACAGATCTGGATAACCACCTCTAAGACCTCAGTCCAATAACAGTGAAAATCATGAGACCACTAGGACTCAGTTGCACACACCCCCTGAAATAAACAGAACAGTGTAAAATACGATCAAAGTAGAAAGATCTAGAGAATGAAAATATATGAAGATAAACTAAGTCAAAGTACTGCAAAGCAAATAGAAATCTGGCAGAAAGGTAGATGGGAAGGAAATATTTTCTCGAGACCTGGAAGCATGAAACAGTGTGATATATTTAGGCAGTGGCAAGAAGTCCCGCGGGACTGGAGGGCTGCAGGGAGAGCCTGGCAGGAGAAATGGACAGGGGTTAGATTCAGAGATACGTTACGCTAAGAACTGAATTTTATTTTGTGGCTCATCATTTCCCAGTTTGACTATGAAACCCTGTGAAAATTACAATGTCAAGAAATGCCAAAAACACTGAAATTTTTAATTCTTTAGCTTTCTTAAAAATCAAAATATAAAAATGTTGGAATCACTTTATTTAAAACCCCAAATACTAGAAATGAAGTAAATTCTTTTATTTTCACTTACATTTGGTTGTCAAGAGACATGCAAACCTCTCCAATTTTAATGAGAACAGTGTTTTTGTGTCTTTTTATCGCATATCCGTTTAATATTAGGTGTAATGTTACTAAGACGGATCCGCATATGAGGTGCAGCATCAAGTCTTTTCCTATATTTTGTTTTAGTTGCAGCATAATATGAAAATCCTGTTTCACACAAGTGCATCGTAGCAAAAGGAAGAAGCACACGAACTGCACGCCTTGCAATACCTGGGTACTCTTGAATTAGGCTACTCCAAAAATCATTTAGTGAAAGTTCACTGAAATTTTGTTTCACTTGAGAATCAGATGTTAAGTCAATCAGGCTCTCATAATCCCGTGCTACTAATGAGGCTGGTTTAACAGTTACCGTAAATGGATTTCTAACCCATGCATTACTATCATTTGTTACAGGAAAGTATTTTACAAGGGTAGAGCGCAAACCCCTTAAGTGTTGCACAATGGCACTGCAAATATCTTTATCAACTGTAGAACTGATTTCAGTCAAAAAGTCACTGAGTGTAGGAAAACAATCAAAGTTTTCTTCTTCTACAGATGAAGCCCAAAATTCCAATTTTCTTAACAATGATGACATTTTATCAAATACTGTAAAAACTGTTACATTTTTCCCTTGCATTGATAGATTAACCTCATTTAATTTAGTAAAAATATCGGCAAGATATGCAAGTCTTAGCAGCCACGATGAATTTGTTAAACAATCAGAGAGTCGAAAAGCAGAATCCATAAAAACCAGTAATTCACGCCGAAGTTCGAACAGTCTTACAAGCACCTTACCTCGGGTGAGCCACCTCACCTCTGTATTTAGGAGGAGTGCTGTGTGCTGGGCACCCATTTCTTCACATAAGATTTTTAGTAGTCTGGATTGATGTGGTCGAGTTTTAATATAATTGATGATTTGTACTGCTTGATCTAGCACATTTTTAAGAGAGGTAGGCATTATTTTAACTGCTAGTGCATGTCGATATAATAGGCAGTGACTGTGGGTGCTTTCGGGAGCCACGTATTTTATCAAGGTGACAGCCTCGGCAATTTTCCCATCTGTTGCCCTAGAAGCATCACTACAAACATCAACACATTTCTCCCATTCAATTTCATGTTTCTGCATAAAACTGTTGATGCAACTGAATATTTCTTCACCTGTAGCATTACTCTGCAAAGACTCACATAAGAGTAGGTCTTCCTCAATGGATTTATTAAACCTATAACGAATAAACACAAGCAGCACAGCAAGTCCTGAAACATCAGCTGATTCATCTAGTTGTAGTGAAAACGCATCACATACTTTTAGTCTACAAACAAGCTCTTCCTCAATGTCAGCAGCTAGATCCTTAATTCGACGTGCAACGGTACTGTTTGAAAGTTGTACTGCATCTATCTTCTTACTATACTGTTCATCAAACATCCGCATCACTACGTCCTTTGCACAAGGTTTGATAAGCAATTCTCCAATAGTATGAGCCTCTCCACTCAGGGCTATATGGTAACTTACATTGTATGATGCCTCTGTGGCACTTTCATTATCTGTATTGACAATTTTAGGTGTTGGGGGTTTATTATTTTCAGGTGAATCAAGATGCTGCTTGAAAAAGCTAATGTCTTTGTCTTTATATGCAGCATGTTTAGTTTCCAAATGTCTTCGTAGCTTACTTGGGGCTAAAGAGCTATTTGATAAGATTTTCTTACATAATACACACTGAGCATGAGGTGCATCTCTATTTCCAAAATAAGTAAATCCAAAAGACAAATAACTTTCATCATATTTTCTCCTCTTTGGTTTCTTACTAAACGTTGTCATTTTATTGGATCCAGACATATATTTGACCCTGGAAAGCTCACCTTCTGATTTTTTAGACACTGATGGCTGTAGCTGTTCATCTTCACTTTGTAATATTCCAACTTTTTGATCATTTGATTCAGATACAATTTGGTAACAAAAAGACTCTACTTCTTGTTTAAGACTTCCTTGCTTCAGCAAAAGATCCATGGGTAAAGAGTTTGTGGTACAAAACATTGTTAATTTAGAATAAAGATTGAGTATTACAAATATGTTGAAATTATTAGACAGGATACAAAAAGATGAGAGATGATATATAACAACACATCAGTTAATCTGTAAATGCTGCCTATGCATCAGTGCGCAGATGGAACATCACACGTTCGTTTATCAGGTGATCTCTCATGCGACTTGCTGGTGCTCTCAGGTATGGCACACCTTTCTTAAAGGTAGATTATCACATAAAAATAAAAGCTATAGAGATGAGTTTAGTAGTCTTAAACTTATATTTAAATAAACAACAAAGAAACACTATTATCAGCATCAATTTTTTTCTCAAAACACTGATTCACTTAGAGTATTAGCATTTTATAAAAATCCTGGGAACCATTAGGCTAAGAAATAAAAGAGTTGATAAACATTTTAGGGAAAGAACATATTTAGGACTATATCCCACGGCAAGGGCTGGCAAACATTTTGCAAAGGGCTATATAATTGGCTTTGTGGGCGATAACAGTCTTTGTTGCCCTAGTGACATCTGTAGCTATAGCATTACAGCAGCCATAAACAAAGGCTAAAAGAATGGCTGTGATGTCTAATACAAACCTGTGTATACAAACAGCACAGGTCATAACTTACCAATTTCATCTCATGTAATGAGATGGAAGCTTGGAAACTCTTAGCTTTTTGGTGCCTACTGCCATTCAATGTATTAATACTACCATATATCTTAAGTCTCCCTTCACAGATGGTGACAATTCTCATAAGCTACATTAAAAACACACAAAGTTCAAAGTATTGCAAGACAGAATTCTATTGTATCCTAAACATTGTATGTTAATAATGAAGAATGAACTATAGACCAAAAGTTACTCTGGACTTAAACATCATATATGCTTACATTATTTTAATTAAGACTTATTCAAAGTAATGTATATTTTTATTAATTATTTTGCATTCTCTTATATGAAGACTTAACTGGGACCTTAAGAAAATATAAACTCTTATTTTAAAAGTTTTCTCCCTGATATACTAAAAAGCATAATAAAAACAGTAATGCAAGCTCAAAAATCTCTAATAAATACTATTTTTATAGGTTAAGTTTCTTTTATGTTATATATAAATCATCTAAACAACTATAGCTATATATGACTCAAGCTTTTTAATCTGACTACAGAGTAAGATTGATACACTCATGTTAGATCCTGAATCAAAATGGTTCTTTTGTCAATAGGTAAAACAGGGTAAGTTACCTGAAATGAGTACTCCCTTCTGCAATCATGCTGTTCACTTTGGTAGCTTGAAATGCAGACTCTTCAAAAGAATAAAATTAAGAGATGGCTGGGAAGGGGAGTAACCAGAAACCTAGAATGAGAAAAATTAAAATTAGACACTGCAACAAACAGGTCTAACTACAAACCTCTAAGACAACCAAACGTGAATCACAATTTATTTTAAATTTAGGTAGTGCAAGTGAGTCTTACTTGCAGGGCAGCTCTTGGACTAAAACAGAAGATGCATAGCTTCTAGTAAAGTAAAAACGCTATACTTTCATTCTGTTTTAATATTTGACAATCTCACTGCTTTGAAATAACGCTTTTGCACTAAGTTCATAGAAATGCACAAAATTTTCAGAAGCTAAACCTAAATTTAAAAGTACAGCCCCATCTTAATGTCTCTAAAAGCCGCACTGAACTAAAATGGAATTATACATGAAAGTGTTATATGAAATATGCCTTTGGCTATAACGTTTTGTCCCTCAATCATCAGTCTCCTAATGTAATTATTGTTTACTATGTGCCTGTAACTGTGCTCAACTCCTCCTACAGATTGGTTTATGTAAACAAAAGTTTGGGATATTAATAATCCCAATTCAGAGGCGGATAAAGAGCTTAAGTGACCTCCTAAATTAACATTACCTTTTAAGAAACAAGCACACAACCTAACGGTTTGATCGCACAGCACACGTGCCTAGTCATTACTTGTGTGTTCCCGAGCATTCTATTCCCCAAGCATTAAAAAACAAACAAAAAATCTGGTAATAGGAATTGGGTCGCACAGAGAAACACATTAACAATGGGTTACAACTGCCAGAAAACTCAACGGTCTCAAACTGCCAGAAAAAAAAAAAACATCTTTCCTATCGGGAGCAAAGGAGCATCGTTCTTCATGGTCTCAACTTGGGTAACTTTGTGGAGACGCTGGTTCACCTAAAGGACTGGAATTCTCCTCCCTCGCTGTCACAGGACAGAAGCATCAAGGAGAGCCTCATGCGAAGCGTTACCCAAGTCTCTTGGGGACCGGGAATCTGTGTTCCTTTGAATGAACTTTCCATTCCACTCCCGGAAGAGGAAAAACACTCCCCTTCCCACCTTCTCCACCCGCGCACGGTTCCGGGTGTGGACAGCCGCTCCGAGGGGCAGGAGGGCAGGGTCGGGGCGCAGCCAATCATCACAGGCAGGCCGGGCTGGGCAGGGACAGCCCGGCCACACCTAAGCGCTCCTCTCCGGGACTGCTTCGACCTGCGGCCCGGACCCGCCACCCCTCAGCTCCTCCCTCTCGTAGGTACGGGCGGCCCACAGACCGCCACCTCTGGGCCGGCTTCCGGCCGCAGCCCAGTCTGCTTCGGGGCGCCCCTCGCGTCCCTCGGCGGCCGCCTTCGCTAAGGACCGCAGGAGGGAAACCAACTCCTTTCTGCTTTCTACCCAACACCTACTTCCTCTCCATGAGCTATGGAGAGGGCGGTCTAGGCCGCGGCTGGGCTGCCCAGCAGCGCCGCGGCCCCCAGCGGAGCCCCTGACCGCCATTTTAGACAGCCGGAGGCAGCGGCCATTTCGGAGAGCGCCGCTTAGCCGCGGTGGCGGCTTTGCTCCTCACCTTCACCGAGGCCTGAGCAGGGTGAAGAGCCAGTCGTCGCGGACTGGAAGGAGGAAGGAGGGAGAGGGGGTGAAAAACAAAACAGGAAAGAATGATGCGGGGACAGGCTGATGCTCTCAGCTCAGGGACATCGCCCAAGCCACCTCCACAGAGATCCGATTCGCTCGTGGCCAGGTCCTGGTCTGGAGATAAATTTAGCACTACCGAGCAACCGAACGCCACAGTCTCCAGGAGCGATCCCGCCTCCCCCCCAATCAGCGCCCGAGCTTCCTCCCTCCACCAATCCACGCTAAGTAGAGGGGCAGGCCCGAAGAAAAGGACCAAGCTCGGTTGAGGCGTCGCCGCTAAAGAGTGGGGCGGTTTTTTGATAGCGGTTCCGCTGGTTGTTCTCAAACTTCTCGGGAACACGGCTTCCCGAGCGCCAGTTTAGAATATAGTTTCTTGTGTGTTGCCAGACAGATTTGGTGACTCTGTGAGACCGGAGTGGAGTCCGGGAATGTGCTGTCACGCTCTGCAGGGCTTGCTTGCCTTGGCTGTGGAGCCTTCGCGACCCCTTTGTTCCGTGGCTCATAACCCAGGCGCAGGTCACGCAGCTGCCGCCCGACTGTGCCCCACACACGCGGTGACCTGACCCCAGATGGGCTTGGGAGTCTCGAGCGAGATCAGAAGGGAAACCGCAAAGTCCCGCGATCAGTCTGCCGGGAAATTCAGATTTCGTAGGTTGCAGCATTCGGTTCTAATCCATCGCTCCACGCCTCCCCTCTTTTTCTTTTTCTTGTTTGTGTTTATTTAATTTTGTTTATTGAGGCAGGATATTCAATGCCGGCCTTGACCTCACTATGTATAGCCCAGGCTGGCCTCGAACTCGCAGCAATCCTGCTGCATCAGCCTCCTGAGTGCTGGGATTACATGTGTGCCCACACATCACATCCTGGTGTGACCAGCACCCTGAAAGGCTGCAGATTGCAGGTTTCTCTTCTGTATGAGTTAAGGGGAGAGCTGGAGTCTTGTTTTTCGAGGTTGGTACCTAGGCTAAACACCCTTCTTCGGAGCGGAGATGAATTTGTTGAAGTACTACTGACATTAAATAGTAGGTTCCGTGGTTTGCAAGTGTTGTGGCCTGTTGAAGTTCCTTAAAAATAGATGAAATTTGGACCATGTTTTTCAGGCACTGCAACAGAAAATGCCCAACTTGGGTCAAAAGCAAGAGTGACTTCAATTTTTTAAAAATACGTTTCTTCCGTTGTTATGAATGTAGGTATTTAAATAAGCCACTATTTTGGGACTGAAATTTTGGGAGTTGTAGCTTCAGAATAATACTATGATAAGATCTCATTTATATGTTTTATATTTTAGAAAAATCTTTTTACATATATACTCCCAGTCTGACCTTCAAACATCTGGTTTACATCTTCATGAACTGGGAAAATCCAAAAACACAGAATGGTATTTAACTAAATACTAAACAGTATTTAGCTAAAGAGTTGAATTTGAGTTAAGTCCTAAAAATCTGAAGAATCTGCTAACTGTTCTTGAAACAAGAGTTCTGTAATAACTTTGTAAAATTATAAACTGTTGGCTGACATAAAAAATGTAGACAATACAACCCAAATCACTTATGATAACTAGCTTTCATTGAATGCATAGTGTGATCCAACAGTTCTACAGACTATTTTTTGTGTTTTTGAATTTTATTGGTACATTTTAAATATAAATAATGATAACATTCATCATAGAGAATTTGTATCTGTACATGATTATCTTATTTCTTTTTTCCCATACCCCTTCCTTCCCTTCAACCCCTCTTTCCCTCCTTATTTACAAAAGCTTTTTCCGTTTTTCCCTTCTTTTTTTTTTCTCATCCCCGCCCCCCACCGTTTCCTTTCCTGTTTGGACATTTTCTTCCTGTTTCACCATACCTACCATACGTTTGCTCCTATGTGTCCAATTTATTTCACTTAATAGTATGTTTTCAAGGTGCATCCATTTAGCTAGAAATGTCCCAAGTTTATCATTCCTTAAGGCTGAATAGTATTCTATTGTATGAAAAAAACCACATGTTGTTTATCCATCCATCAGTTGATGGGCATTTGGCTGTTTCCAAGATTTAGCTATTACACACTTGGGCTGTAAACACGGGTATGCCTATATCACTGTGATATGATGCTTTTAATTCTTTCAGGAAGAGACCAAGAAAAGGGGATACCTGGGATGAATGGAATTTCTAGATCTAGTTTTTTGGGGACTGTCCACACTGATTTCCACAGTGGCTGCACCAGTCTACACTCCCACCAACGGTAGAGAAGGACTCCTTTCTCCCGCACCCCTACAAGCATTCGTTATGGGTTGATCTCTTGATAACAGCCATTCTTTCTAGGGTGAGATGGAATCTCAGCCTTGTTTTAATTTGCATCTCTTCAATGACCAGTGATATTGGGCATTTGCTCATATATTTATTTGCTGTTTCCACTTCTGTATCTGAGAAGTGTGTTCATTTCAGATGCCCATTTTGGGGATGGGTGTTTAAATCTGGGGGGATGTGTTCTGAGTTCTTTATATATATTCTAAATAGTAGTCCTTTCCCTGAGGGATAGCTGGCAAAAAAATTTTCCTACATTATGAGTTATCTCTTCACCTTTTTGGTGGTTTCTCTTGTACAAAAGCTGTTTAATAAGATGAGATCCCAGTTGTTGATTCTTTGTGCTACTTCCTGTGAAATTGGGGTTTTGCTCATAAGGCTTTGCCTAGTCTTCAAGAGTTCTACCTAGTCTATCTTCCAGCAGATTTAGTGTTTCTGTTTCAATATTTACAGCTTTGATCCATTTTGATTTTAGTTTAATGCATAGTAAAAGATGTGGGTTAGTTTTAATTAATCTTGTGCATGGGGAAAGCCAGTTTTTTCCATTACCATTTATTAATGAGGCTGTCTTTCTTCCAGTGAAGGTGTTTGGTTCTTTTGTCAAAGATAAGGTGGCTGAGTATGTTTGGAGTTGTTTCTGCATCTTCTAATCTGTTCCGTTGATCCATGGGTCTGTTCTCCCCACCCCCAGGACCATGCTATTCTATCACAATAGCTTTTAGTGTAATTTCAAGTCAGGGGTTGTGATGCCCCCTGCCTTACATTTGTTGCCCAGAACTGCCTTTGCAATTCTAGGTCTCTTCTGGTTCCAAATGAATTTTAGGAGTGCTTTCTCTAACTCTGTGAGATATGCTGTTGGTATTTTATCAGTATAGATGCATTAAACTTGTATAACAATTTTGGAAGTATGGCCATTTTCACTATATTCTTCCTACTCAAGAACGAGAGATATCTTTCCATTTTCTGATACCCTTTTTGATCCCCTTTTCTCAGAGTATTATAGTTTTCAACGTAAAGGTCTTTCCTTTGTTAGATTGATTCATAGGTATTGCATTCTTTCAGATGCTATTGTGAAAGGTGTTTCCCATAATTTCTCTCTCAATGAGTTTATTACTTATGTACAGGAATGCTATTGATTTTTGAGTGTTGACTTTGTGTCCAGCTACACACTTCAATTTGGTTATTACATCCAGGAGTCATTTGGTGGAGTTTTTGGGGTCCTCTAGAATATCATGTCATCTGCAAATAATGGTAATTTAGCTTCTTCCTTTCCTATCCTTATTAATTTTATTTCTTTCTCTTGTCTAATTGCTCTGCCTAATGTTTTCAGAACTGTATTGAACAGGAGTGGTGATAATGGATATCTTTATCTTGTTCCTGATTTTAGGGTGAAAGCTTTCATTTTTTTTGTCCATTTAGTGTGATATTGGCTGTTGGTTTGTCATAGGTGGCTTTTTTTCTTTGATACTGAAAATCGAACTCAGGACCTTGTGTTTGCCAGGCAAGCACTGTGCCGCTGAACTATATCCCTGGCCCCAATAGATTGCTTTTATCAGATTGAGATAATTACCATCTATTCCAATTTTCTGTAGCATTTTCAATCATGAATGGGTGTTTGTACACATTTTTTTTGGTGTGTATGTATTTTTGAGACAGGGTCTCGCTATGCAGTTCAGGCTGGCCTTGAGCTCACTTTGGAGCCCAGGCTGGTCTCAAACTTGCAATGATTCTCCTGCCTCAGCCTCCCCAGTGCTGGGATTACAAGCATGCACCACCACACCCAGCTACATTTTTTAAAATATAGAATTCATTTACTGTTCACAACAGCCCTATTGGTAAATGAGATCAGGCCTTGGTTGAGATAAGGACATAGGAGCTAAATAACTTGCCCAGGTTGCAAAGGGTAGTTACTAGCAGAGCCTGGATTAAGTATAGTGCTGGTTGTGGGACATACACTGTGTGTGTGTGTGTGTACAAACATATTAGGCAGACAACTGTTGAACATAAGGTTTTAAAGCATACAGCAGGTAGAATCTCACCATTGAAAAGTAACTTACTTTATTAACCTAGGGCTCACAAAAAATCACTGGAGTAGTAACAAGAACTTTGACTGATATCTTAAATTTGCAGCCTTAGTTTCCATAGAAGGGTTAAGATGGTGTTTCTGTTATTCTTGGTTGCTTGGGTTAGTTGATGTTGCATATTTTGCCTGTTAATAAACAAACTGAAACGTCAGTTATCAGTTTTCTGTTCTACAGCCTCTATTCACTCCTAGGACTTTCCCTATTCCCTCCATGTTCAGTGATTCTCATAATTATGACTTAGTCTCCCACTTGAATGTCAGTTAATTTTCTTTTCTTTCCTTTTTTTTTTTGATCTTTTTGAGACAGGGTCTCACTGTGTAGTTCAGGCTGCCCTTGAGTTCACTTTGTAGCCCAGGCTGGTCTTGAACTCACAGCAATCCTCCTGCCTCAGCCTCCCAAGTGCTGGGATTACAGACATGGGCCACTATGCCTGGCTCCAGTTAATAAATTTTAAGCTTGTAGATTTTCTACTTAGATATATACCACTAGCTTAGGTTCAATATGTTCAAAATTTAAATAATTCTCTACCTCATACTTGTAACCAAGAACTTAGTTACTTCATTTTTGTTAAAGTTTTTACTCTTTTAATATTCCAATCTGAAAAAGAAATACATTCCAAACTGGCACATTTGGAGTAGAGTCCCTGTTGATTCATCTTCATATTCTATATGGATGGGTATTGAGTTATAACTCTGCTAATGTCCATCTCTTTTCCTCCATTATTTTTGCATGTTCCCTAGACCAGGCTCAGGATGTGACCCTTCTGCATAACTGCCGTAGTCACGCTAGGTTCCAGTCTCCTAGTTTGCCACCTTTACATGTTAGTCATTCATACTTGAAACCTTCACTGATTAATTCTTCTGTGTCATGGCACAGGATCATAAAACTTTACAGCTGGAGGAAATTTTAGGAAATAATACATTGCAATCCCCCTTTTCCTGAGTTTTAGAGAAAAGTGAATTTCACAGTTACCACATGACTGACTTCACATTGGAATCAGTGATGATGCTGGACTAGTTCTCAAGGCATATGAGGCGTGTCTTAGTATTCTGTTTTTACTCCCACTGTACTGATCATTAAACTATTTATTTGATAGAACCCTGCTAATGTTTGTTGATATGTAAACAAACTACCTTTGACTCCCCATTAATAAGTCCTCTTTCTTTCTACCTGTAATAGAAATTCAGTATAAATGATCATAAGCAAAATAAATAATTTCCTGGCTCACAAGAAAACGTCCATTGGCGAAGCCATGGAAGGATTCAGTGGTGCAGCTGATGTCTGCTAAGCTACCTCTTGATAGTCCCTTTCTGTATGGCATTATGATGGTCTGTGGCATCCTCCACCTTATGGAAAGGAAGAGAAAACCAGCAGCCAATCTGTATCAAGTATATACTGTACACAGATACACACTTTACCTAGAATGTAGACACTAAAGCCATTTCCATATTCAAAGTTAGCCCTGTTGTTGGGTGATCAACTCTTCAGTTTGGCTTTAAAATTTCCAGAAAGTGGTTTTATGTTAACTTTTTTTCCCCAATGTTACAGCAGCAGAGGTGCTAGGTAAGAAGTGAGTGAGGTGCCAGGTGAGGTAATGCACACTTGTAATAGCACTTGGGATGGGAGGCTGAAGCAGGAGGATTGCTGTGAGTTCAAGGCCAGCCTGAACTCCATAGCAAAAGTTGGTTTTTCCTGGCTCAAAAAGAAAGAAAAGAAAAGGGGGAAGTGGGGCAAGGACAGAAATGCCTGGAGCCCCTCTCTCGGGGTAGTGATTATGAAAGTTAGGTGCTCTGGCTTAATGGCTCAAGTTTAGGGTGTTTATTTGATGTTTTGCTTTATTTTATTTCAGGTTTTATCCCAGCAGTGCAAGCATAGAATTTAAAATTTTACCTACATGTGGTGGCACACATCTTTAATCCCAGCACTTGGGAGGCTGAGGCAGGAGGGTTGTGGTGAGTTTGAGACCAGCCTGGGCTACAAAGTGAGCTCAAGGCCAGCCTGAACTGCATAGCAACACCCTGTCTCAAAAAGGGCAAATAAATAAAAAATAAAGGGAGGAAGAGAAATATCCTCTGCTGAGTGAATGTGTGTCAATTAAAATAGGAAAAAAAAAAAACCACTGCAGAATGGGAGCAAACTACTGTGAAAGAGCCCACAGTGGCCAAGAGCTCAATGGCGGTCATCCTTTGTACCCTCCACACCTCAGGCTGACGTCAGTCTATGCCATTCTTTCAAAAACCTGCTTGAGTTCTCCTGAGAGGTACTGCATTCTCTGTTCGGTCCTGGCACAGGGCTTTGGGACCTCTCTTGTCTGTGCATTCACTGGATCTCTTCCTGAGAGGTCCTGCTTACTTGCTCAGCTGGATCCTCACACTACAATTTCCTGCCTCACTTCCCCTGGGAGAAATAAATCTCTGTAATTCTTTATGGGATGCTGAGGGTGTGGAGGTCTCTGTTTTATAGCTACAGTAGTTCCGGTTGAAAGGGGTTATAGCCTCTACTTATTGGAGATTATGTTCCAACTACCTTGGGATGTTGTGGCTTATCAGCTGGACTGAGAAGAAAACCTGTCAGAAGATAATGAGAAGAGTTAAGTGACTATATGTGGGGACCTGCTGAGTTGTCTGTTGACTGGGAAAAAGTTTCAAGCCCAAATACAAGAAGGGGTCAGTCAGATTTCCATGCTTCCTATGGAGGAGGAAGTACGGCAAATGTTAGACAAATTACCAAGAGCCTGAGAGTCATAGTCATAGCAGGATTACTCACAGTATGGATCTAATTAAAAACAGGAGTCTCAATACAGGTGCCCATTTAAGCTGTGGTGAACTAGGACCATTAGTGTCTCTACTTAGCTGCACCTGAGGCGGCACTGGAGCCTTGCTGTTGGAAGGGTGTCCTTGGGTCTCCTAGAGGTTCACAGGAACAGCCTTCTTTTAGGTGGTCTTTTTTCTCAGACAGTTTAGGTAGAGCTGGCTTTTTAATTGTCAGCCCTCACAGGTTCTGTCCCTCTCCTCCCATACAGGTTCAAACAAAGGAGCTGGTCTGAGCTTGCCATGGTCAGTGGTCAGTGCCATGGTCAGTGGGTAGCGTGGTCACCATTGGTCCTAGCCTTGTGACAGTTCAAGTGGCCCATTCACCATGTAGGATTTTTATAGGTTGCCACTGCATCCCTTATGGAAGGACCAGTTTTGTGCTCCCGAGGAACTGGGAATAAGGCGAGGGTGTTGAGAGGCTGTAAGGCTGCCCCTCTGGCCTCACTACCAGCTTTTGATTTCCCAAGGAGACTTTACACATGTCTCTCTGGAGTCCCTTGGAATGAAAGCAAGCTGCCTGGGAAGACAGACAATTTTACTAGTAAGTCTCTTAGTAAGGGAGTAGGACATCATGGGGCAATTAAAAACTCCTGGCTCAAACTCTGACCTTCAAATTGACATGTTAAAGCAGGTGGCTAGGGTCCCCCTCAGCCCTAATTATAGATCTAGATCCAGAGGAGAGTTTACCAGAGAAGGGAGTTGAGTCTATCAGGGTTTGCATTGCTTATCCATGTCCAGGGCCTTCCAGGGTTTCTTGCAGGAGATGGAGATGGCCAGGGACGGGCACTGCTAATTGCCCCGGGCCCCTTCAGTCTTTTTCATCAGAGCAGAGGATGAGGATTTTGGCTGGCCTCCCCCTCTATGGGAGCAGGGACAATCAATCCTCCAGTATCATGAGTTGGGCACATTAACTGCCTGACATGTGAAGCAGGACCTGGGAAATGGCTTGGTGAGGCCGCGTGCCCAGTGTCCAGTTTTCTTGCAGGCCTTTATTGGCCCTGGGTTTTCCCCTGGATGGCTTGTGCACACTCAGAGCACTGGCAATTGTGACAGTCATAATTCCGGTCTGCCTTTTTTCTCAGTCCTCCTCCTTTCATCCTCGTCTAGATTCTGATTATTGAATATGGAAAAGATTGCGTCCAGCAATTGTGTCTTAGGGGTGTGGGGTACAAAAGTAGCCAAGAGAAATTGGATATCTCAGTATGAGAAGTCAAAAGCCAAGGTCAGACTTTTCTGAGATCTTTTCAAAGGGATTTAACCTGGTCAAGCTGCACTTCCCTCTGGAGGTTTAACCTGCCAAGGCATTTCCTTTAAAGCCATCAGAAGTTTCACCTGATAAGGCTGGACTTCTTGGGCCCATTGGATTTCTCCTATACATACAACTCATCTTCTGGTTGAGGAGGAGCCCATAAGTGGGATACATCACTAACTGAATGTCTCTTAGCCAATTAAAGGAGAATAAGGCCCATCCCTAGAGAAAACTGTATGCATCAGATCAAGCCATAAAACATACACGTGTAGTGGCAGAATCTCAAAATAACAGTTAGGCACCATGATGCCCTTTCAGACAGCAGTGTAAACTTAAAGACACAGTTATTGCAGGGAAAGCAAAACTGAGTGACATGGAGAGCAAACCAAAATCAGCAAGCTACGCTGGGAAACGACAGCTCTAGGTGGGATTTTAAGACCCAGTTGCAATGAGTCAGCTGGAGCTGGCTCTGCTGCTCCCTGCCTCACACAGAAGCAGTGTCAGCAGGCTGAAATGGGCCAGTTTCTCTCTTCCTTTGCAGGAAGACATGGTATCTCTTAACCCTGTTTTTGAGTTATCTGGAACCAACCACCAAACAGATGGAACACTCTGATACCTGAGAGTCTGAGGGGGAGATGAAGAATAGAGGGGAAGGAAGATTACTAAAACCTATGGATAGGAAGCACTCTGAGAGTTTGTGACCCATGGGGAGGCACAAACACCCTTGGTGCTAAACATATGGCTGCCCAAATTCAGGGTAACTTACTAAGAACTCCACAGAGAAAAGGAACACACTGGGTGTGCCAGGTCTGTATCTTGTGGTCCCCTGCCGTGGGGAACCATGCCAAAGCATTTGTGTATCGGCAACCTTCTCCCCTGCTCCAGTGGACTTTTCTTCTACTCTGCTCGGCTCACACCCATCCACACTGAGGCAGGTGCCGTGCTCTCCAAGGTAGACTTAGATCCACGTTGTGTGGATCAACAGCAGAATATAAGCCAAACTGATCAGCAGGGTCCCTCCTGTGCTCTGTAAGGACTGAAGCCTTTTGTCCCATAATATAGCAGTTGGTCTCCCTCTCCCCCCTGGAATCCATTTTCCTGTTCAGAAAGGGAAAGAGTGAGAATCTCCCAGTGGAGTGAGGAGTAACTTTCCTTGTTCACTGGGTTGTCCAGCTGACCTCTTCTGCTGAGGTCTCTGAAGGTCTCTGGGTTGCTGAGACCTCCAGTGTTTGGGGAGGTCTCCTGAGGTTTGGAAGAGCCCTCCTGGCTGGCTCGCCAGAAGTCACAGTTGAGTGGGCCGCAAATAGTCTAGGTTCTTGTGTATAACAAGGAAAGAATTGTCAAGCATACACCTCAGAGCATGTAATAATGGGCTTGTATCTGCAATGAGTGGCTGAAAACAGAAAGAAAAGGACAGGTAAACTTGAGGCAGATCTGTGGGCCTTTCATACCAGCTGGGAAAAACACGGAGGCCTTGTGCATCTCCTTACGGTGGGGTAGTCTAGGAAACTTCCTGGAGCCATGATAAAACTTCCTGAGTTTCCCAGCTTCCGTTATTTTTTACCACCCTCTGCCAAAATGTGTTACCAGGATTCTCGGGGTTCTGGGAACTTCTAGAGATCCTTTCTAAATTTTTCTACCTTTACTAAAGGCAGGAAAAGAAACATGCTCTTCAGAGTGAATGTGGGCCAGTTAAAAGCAGGGAAAGAAGTACACTGCAGGTAAGAGTGAACCACTCTGAAAGAGAAATTACAGCGGCCGGGAGTTTAACGGTGGCCATCGTAAATATCCTCCACGCCTCAGGCTGACATCAGATCTAGACTGTCCTATCAAAACCCTGCTTGAGTTCTCATGAGAAGAACTGAAGGTAGCGTTCTCTGATTAGTCCCAGGTGCAAGGTTTTAGGAACTTTTTCTACATATTATCTGGAGTTCTGTTATTGAGGTCACACCCTTCTGCTCAGCCAGTTTGCCAAACACTGATCTGCCCTCAGTGCTAGTGTTCAGTCCCTGAATTCCAGAACTGCTGTGAGACAGGGAGCAGAGAATCCATTTCGCGGATTGAGACCATGGCAGTGCTGGTGGCTGTGGGGGCTTCCTGACTCCCTAACCTGTAAGTGTGGCAGAAACACGGTGCCCATGTCAGGCCGCCCTGCAATGCTGTTCTTGGAAGCTGTTCCTGAAATCCCAGCCTCAACTGTTGCACAAACTCTTGTAGGGACTTTCATAAACTTCTAATTCCTCCTACTATTGTGTATCCCTTTCTACTGGAATTAGCTACAGAGAAATCAGATATGTACACCATTAAATGATACTCCCCCCAAAGTATCTTTAGATACGTGTTCAAAATTTATCTCATGGGATTAATAGAAAACTAGTTTTCCATCAGTTAAATTTGTAGACAAGTCCCTATGTACTGTCAGTATTGTGAAATAGTTTGGCAATATATTTCACATTTTTCTGTAATGGCTACCATTTTTGCTTTTGCATCAGACATATGCTTTGGAGCTATATTAAAAGATTTAGGGCTGGGGATATAGCTCAGTGGAATAAGTGCCTGCCTGGCAAGTACAAGGTCCTGAGTTCGACCACAGTACTGAAAAAAAAAAATTTTGTATTGTAAAATTGACCACTGCTTTTGCGCCATCATCATGGTCTGTGAATTATTTAGTTTCACCTGGTGACTTTAATGGAATTGTTTTTGCACAAAATGCAAGACATAGATACATATGACAGACTTAGCTAGGCTTAAGGAGGACTGTGAGGCATAGTGAGTGTAGGTCCTAGAGGAGAACTGGTTCAAAATCACACCTCCACCACCTGCAACTCATGCGATCTTGGGCATCTCAGCTTCCTCATCAGGAAAATAGATTTAAAACAATCACATAGCTGGTCATGGTGGTGCACACCTGTAATCGGAGCACTCAGGAGGCTGAGGCAGGAGGATCCTTGTGAGTTCGAGGCCAGCCTAGGCTACAAAGCTCAATGCCAGCCTAAACTGCATAGTGAGACCCTGTCTGAAAAAGATAAATAAATAAATAAATAAATAAATAAATAAATAAATAAATAAAACAATCACATACAGGCCAAGGATATAGCTCAGTGGCACAGTGCCTGCCTGGCAAGCATGAAGTCATGAGTTTGATTCCTGGCACCACACACACACACACACACACACACACACACAAAACCAATCACATAAATAGTTCCTGGCTTTAAATGAAATAACACATGTGAAGCCCTTGATACAGCAACTGATATGTAAAAAAAAATCCAGTAAATGTTAGATTATACTGTTATGTTTAATTTCCATTTTCCTGAATTGTATTTCAAGCAGGGGGCAAATGTATATTCCTCCACCTGTGTAAGAACTTGCCTAGAGAAACCTTCATTGGTTCCATAGTTATGAATTATTTCAGTGCCCAATATGGATAAGTGACCTGAACAACAGTCCAGCTATGCACTTCTCACTCCAGCTGGGACTACTGTTTAGGAGCAAGGGGACGTGAGCAGCGGAGGCTGAAGGAAGGGGTAGTTCACACAGAGGTCAGTGGTAGGCACTGCAGTGAGGAGCAGCTCTAGTATAATCCTCTTTAATCTACAAAAGGTTTATCACTTTGTCGCTTCGAATCAGGACACTACTTAGAAATACATTTTCTATATTCCCGTATTCCCGTATTCCCTTTCTAGAGGCAGCAGCTAAGAACTGTTAATTTAGTGTGTGGGGGGGAACCCTAAATTACTCTGCCCCAAATTAAATATAGCAAATCATATTTTTATATTTTGGGGCAAGATTAGGAACTGTACTGGTGTGAAGAACTCCTACTTTATACATTACTAATAATCTGTAACTTTTTAAAGTTCTTGATTTTATTTAGTTTTTTGAATTTATTGCTATTTAAAAATTAATTAACTAATTAATTAACTTGAGACAAGGTCTCACTATATAGCCCAAATGGGCCTTGAACTCTTTTTTTTTTTTTTTTTGACTAGGAATTGAACTCAGGACCTTGTGCTTGCCAGCAGGCACTTATGCTGCTGAGCTATAACCCCAGCCCATTGGTATTGAACTCATAGTGATCCTTCTGCCTCAGCCTCCTGTGTGCTGGGATGACAGGTATGCAGCAACATAACCCACTATATTAGTACATGTTTGTACTAATTTTTAAATTTATTATTAGTACATGTTTGCAATATATAATGATTACATTCATTGCAAGGAATTGGAACATGTACATAGCACATCTCAGTTCCTTTTATTTCCCTTTCTCCTCCACCCCCTTTTTTTTTTTCCAGAATCAGGTTCATTTACTCATTTTATAAATAGTTATCACATGTCTAGATTAATAGCCAAACTAACAGGTCAAAAATATGTATAAACACATAAGAATAATTATACTAAATCAAGGTACACTTTATTCATTTATTTGGTTTTTTCGAGACAAGGTCCTGTCATGTAGTGCAGGCTGGCCTTGAGCTCCTTTATGTAACCTAGGCTGGCCTCAAACTCACAGAGATCCTCCTGCCTCAGCCTCCCGAATGCAGGGACTACAGGTGTGTGCCATTATACCTGGTTAAGGTACATTTTTAGATACATTATCCATAACTTTTCTCTCTCTTTTTTCTTATTGTCTGTCTTTTATTTTTCATTTTATTTATATATTGAATTTCTCATATGAGAGAAACCATGTGCTGTTTAAACCTGTGTGTCTGATTTATTTTATTTAACATTATGATCTCAAGGTGAATCCACTTTCCTACACATGACTCAAGTTTATGCTTTATGGCAGAGTAGTAATCCGCTGTATACACATACCACTTCTTTCTCACCAGTCTGCTGATCAATATATAGGCTGCTTCCAAGCTATTATTCATAGCTATTATGAATTGTGCTGCTGTACACATGGGTATGCTTACTGGACGCCTTGGAGATGATGCCTACAAGGAGAATAGCTGAGTTGAATGGAATTTCTAGTTTTAATTTTTGATAAATCTCCATGCTGATTTCCATAGTAGTTGTACCAGCTTATAGTCCCTCCAACAGTTCCCTGCCCCAGCCTGTCCAATGTTTGGTATTAGTTGTTTTTTTTTTTTTTTTTTTTTTTTTTTTTTTTTTTTTTTTTTTTTTTTTTTTTTTTTTTTTTTTTTTTTTTTTTTTTTTTTTTTTTTTTTTTTTTTAGTTTTTTTTTTAATGATAGCCATCCTTTCTGGAATGAGATGAGATTGTTTTGATTTGCATTTCTCAAATGGTAAGTGATGCTGAACAGTTTTTCCTGTATTTATTGGCCATTTGTAGTTCTTCATTTGAGAAGGGTCTATTCATTTCAGATGCCTTTTTTTTTAAAGTTGGGTCTTGAAATTTGAAGGATCTAATTTTTTGAGTTCTTTTTATATTCTAGATATTAGTTCTTTGAGAAGTAGCTGGCAAAATTTTTTTTCTCATTGTGTAGGTTGTCTCTTGGCAGTTTTCTTCGCGGTGCAGAAGCTTTTTAATTTGGTGTGAACCTGTTTATCGATGATTTCTCAGGCAACTGGGCTTCTGTTCAGAAAGCCTACTACACCTATCTCTTCAAGAGTTTTGCTTTGTTTTGGCCTCCTAACAGATGAAGTGTTTTTAATATTTAGATCTTCGATCCATTTTGCTTTTATTGTAGTGTGTGGTGAGAGGTAAGCTTGATTCAATCTGCTGTTTGTGGATAGCCAATTTTCTTAGCACCGTGTGTTAAGGAGGCTGTCTTCCTCCAGGGAAAATATTTGGCCCCTTTGCCAAGGACAAGGTAGCTCACTGTGCTTCGAGTTGTTTCTGCATCCTCTGTTCTGTTTCATTGATCCTCTAGTCTGTTTTTTTGTTGTTTGTTTTTGCCAGTGCCATAATGTTTTGTCACTGTAGCTTTGTATTATAACTTGAAGTCTGGGATTATTATACCCTTGCCTTGCCCTTGTTGCTTAGAATTGCTTTTGCTATTTTAGGTCCCTTCTGGCCCCATATGAATTTCAGGAATTTTTTTTTTTTTAGTTCTGTGAAGCATGCTATTGGTGTTTTGATTAATCTGTAACTTTGTAGAATAGATTTGCAATCTCTTTTTTTTTTTCCATTCATACTTAAAGGCAAATGTATTCAGTTCCTTTCCATGCAGCACATAATAAGGTAACTATGTGCTTCTTTGATGCTCCTAACATCCTCCATGGTGAACAATCTTGCAACGTGTTCCGGTAAGTATTTTAAAGGGGAAAAGGAACATTCTTGCTAACCTAGAGTTGGACAAGGGGGGTGTGTACAGGGAGGAGAGCTAACGTCTAATGTCTCTTCCATCACTTTGAGCACATGGTAGGGCCAGTATTAACTTGTATCAACAGATGCCAGAGAAGTCATTCAGATCTGTCACGACAGGGAGGAAGGCACAGGAAAAAAGGAGGGAGACACTTGGTGCTCTATGATGGAGTGTAGAGGCTGGCTGCTGGCTGGAGAAAACCAGAAAATGGAAGTATAGTTGTCCTCCTTTGGATGCCATGCCGAGCAGAAAGCCTTCAAAAAATCCTCCAGTCACCACAACATTCTTCTTTACAGATGACACAACCTCCTCAGCTTTGCTCTTGACCTCAGTTGTTATCTGGTTGCTCTTACGAATCTTCAGCTGCTCTTTGGCTTTTTTCATGTCTGTCTCTACTCACTGCCAGTGGACCTTGATGTATCCAGTGTGGTTTGCAAGCTGAAGGAGAAAAAATCCACCTCCAACAGCTGGTGCAGCCAACTTTCCAACCTTCTGGAATATGAAACCAGTACACCATCCTGTGACACCTCCAATTAACACCTGGTTTGCCACACTATACTTTTCAGCAGAGGGTCCAGATTCTTGCCCAAATAGCTTGCGCCATCAAGGCTGCTTTTTAGCAAATTTTGCAAGATCCAGTGCCTCAAACTTTCCTTCAAAGTTTCCTTGACTGGACGCCACCATTGCGAGGAGCTTGTCTTGGGAGGCCCCTTGTGCAGGCTCTCCGCGGTGGGACGTGGCAATCTCTTTCTCAGTTGAACCTTGAGACAAGCTATGTAGTTAAGCAGGGAACTATCCTTATTCTCATTTTAAATAGGAGAACCTGAGACTTCAATGGATGGAATCACAGTGCACGTGGTCACTCCTACACTTGTTGGACCAGGCAATGCTTGCTTAGCTTTTTAGATTCAGATTAGTATCTTTCATGTTTCCTTTGCTTCTTCCTGCCTAACCTACCTTCCTTCCTTCCTTCCTTCCTTCCTTCCTTCCTCCCTTTTTCTTGCTTTTGAGATATGACTCACTATGTAGTCTAAGCCTCAAACTTACAATCCTCTTGTCTCAGCCTCCCCAATGCAGGGACTACAGCTGTGAGCCACCGCGCCCGACTCAAGCTTCCTTCGCTCTTCTCTTTTCATTTGTCCCTTCTCTTGCTCTCCCTCTCGCCTCTCCTTTGACTTCTCCTCCTCCTCTCTTTTTGTGGTATTGAAGAATGAATTCAGGGCCTTCCCACTGCGCTGCATCCCCGGCTCTCTCTGTCTTCGTCTGTCTCTGTCTCTGTCTCTGTCTCTCTCTTCTGAGATAGGGTCCCAGTCACTCATTTTCCCAGGCTGGGCTCAAATCTGTGCTCCTCTTGCTTCAGCATCCCAGACTGCTGGGGTTACAGATATGGATCACCAAGCCCAGCATGCTTCTTTTTTCTTAAGATTTCAAAATCAGGATAATGCAGTTACAGAGTATTTTTCCTAAGTTTCTGATGTTAAGCTAAATGATACGATCAGAATTGTCATTTGGAAAAACATGTTCTTCAAGGGTCATCTTCAAAACTTATCTTACTCTAGACTTTCTTTGGAAGGTTGTTGATGTTAAACTTTTAAAAGCCTTTAAAAAGAATGCCAGACATAGGCAATTTTTAAAGCCAAAGTGAAGGTTTGCAAGTCATTTAAACACTCAATTACTTGGGGAGAGACTAAGATGCCAGGAGATGGGGTTATTTATAGTGCTGTGCTGAGAGCCAGTGTATATATTTATTTGTACAAGAGTGGAATCCTGGCTCTGGATCATTTCCTGACTTGTTTGAGAATCTGGGCAAGTCGTTTATTATGTCTGTATTTTTTGGAATTGCAGCCTTGCCTCAGAGACGTGCTCTGTGAATAAATGAGCATCTGTGTGCAGATCTTGTTTAAGTTTCTCCGTTGAAAGGCAGATCAGTGTTGATAGTTGCACAGGATAAGGATCTTGACAACAATGGGTACGGTACCCATGCCTTCAATATGTGCAATATGACTGCTTTGAGAAGCTTTGAGTCTTCCTATGTGGATTATATTGTATGAAAGAAACCCATAGGGCTGGGGATGTAGTTCAGTGGTACAAGCGCCTACCTGGCAAGCTCAACGTCATGAGTTCAATTCCTGATACCAAAAAACCCCCACAAAAAACTCATAATTGTAAGTATTTCACAAGGAGTCATACTTGTAATTTTTAAAGTACAGAAGTGGAAAAGAAATTTTATCCCCCCCCATTCCATTTCCCTCACTAAAAGTTATCTGAGTTAACAGTTTTTATATATCCAGATACATATGTACACATACATATATACGTACATGCAACTGATAGAAATATTATATAAATTATTCAACATGCATTTTGACCTTGTCAACATAGCTTGAAGAAATTTTGTTTTGTTTTGTTTTGTCCTATTTACTTATTTATTTATTTAGTCTTTTTGAGACAGGGTCTCACTATGCAAATTGGCCCAAAGCTCACTTTGTAGCCCACGCTGGCATCGAACTCACAATGATCCTCCTGCCTCAGCCTCCTGAGTGCTGGGATTATAGACCTTGTGTCATCAACCTGGTTTGTTTTGTCCTTTTGAGACATGGTCTCGCTACATAGTTCAGGCTGTTTTTGAGCTCATTTTGTAGCCCAGGGTTGTCTTAAACTTGCAAGGATCCTCTTGCCTCAGCTTCCCGAGTGCTGGGATTAGAGGCATGTGCTGCCTGAAGAGATTTTTATGCCAGTATTTCTTCATTAATAGATGTATACTTGGGCTTGGGATATACCTCAGTGGCACAAGCACCTGCCTGGCAAGCACAAGGCCCTGAGTTTGATTCTCTGGTGCCAAAAAACCCCAAAACCGCGGCTGCTACACAGTGGGCCTCGCGGCTGCTACACAGTGGGCCTCGCGGCTGCCCTGCTGTGGGCCCCACAGCTGCCCCGCAGTGGGCCCTGCGGCTGCTCTGCTGTGAGCCCTGTGGCTGCTCCGCTGCTGCTCCACAGTGGGCCTGGTGGCTGCTCTGCTGAGGGCCCCGCTCAGGGCACCTCATAGACTGGACCCACCCCCACCCATAGCACGACGACAGGGTGGAGCCGGGCGGTCTGCTGTGAGCATATGTGCTTTCCCACCTCCAACCATGGCAGTTTGTATACACCCATGTATGTTACAGTATAGTCTGAGGCAGCTGTATCTCTTCCCAAGGCAAGAA